>KZ512236.1:0-11880 GCA_002844005.1 Limosa lapponica baueri
GTAGGTGACCAGAACCATGCATTTCTACTACACCTGCAATGTAATGTGTACCTTTGCATGGTTTTCCCAGAAAGTTTCACTGAGTGGTGGGTAAGCTGATATTTTGTCGTGGTTTGAGACCAAACTGACAGTGCAGAGACCTAATGGATAACAAAATGCTTTAGTTGCAGATATGTGCAGTTCTTATAAGCTATACAGCTTTCCCATCTGCAGGACAGGTGATGGTGTCCCAAAGTCATGTGGGTCAGCACAACAAATGCAGCTGTGTAGTGCATCATTCAGCTGCAGGCTCCTGGGGTCTCTCTCTTTGCTTCTCTCTTCTTGAGTCTCCTGGAGTCTCTCCTGGGCTTCTTCTGGACCTTCTACCCCGTGTATCCCCAGAGTCTTTTTTTCAGTCCCTGATGTCTATTCCTAGTGACCCTGGACACCACCTGGCACTGGTCCTGGTTACAGGACTGGGCAAGGAGTATCCAATTCCTCTTTATTCGAATTCCCTCATTGGCTAAAAACAACCTGTCACCATACCTGATGCTCACGTTATGGTCCTCTGGAAGGCTCTCCATAGTTTGTAACACTCACAATGATTAATAGGTTGTTTATGCATGAAGTATTCTTCTGTTCTTATAGAATAAGAATACCTTATCCTATAAGGTAACTAAAGTTTGTATGGTTACACTATTGTGGGCGAGGCCCAGTCCATGCCAACTACCACACTTTCTGAAGAAGACCTCTCTGAAAAAGTGTGTTGCTGTAACTTTGTTCATTAGTTGTTCCTCTCTGTGCTGCATAACTGAACTCTTGCTATGGTGAAAGACACATTATTTTACAAGAATATTTTTATATTGTTTCTATTTCCCCACTTATCATCTGTATCTCCTCGATTCCTGACCCACATCATATATAATCTACAGCCTTAATAGCAATTCTGTGCTGCTTCTGAGGTATAGACAACAAGATCTTTGTATGCTTTGTTTCAAGGCTTCATCATCTCTTGATGACACTGTGTTTGGATGTCTGGCCCACAGACACGCATTTAAATACAAAAGTGCTTGCCTGGTAACAATCAGTGAACATCTGCCATGGCAGAGGCAGTTTGTGCCTACAAATAAGGCATGGAAACCCAGATTTTGCTGAAGCAGTAATTGTGATAGTCACTAAAAGATAAGGAAAGAATACATGACTGTCCACACTGTCCCCAGACATGCCATTAAATTTAAAAAAAAACCTCACCAAACCAAGGCATCAGCAGTAACCAGACAACACATTTTAGCACATCATAGGATTGGGTAGCATTTTGCCATTAAAATGTCTTTTTCTTCCTATCCTCTCCAAGAGAAAAGGTTTTCTGACTACGTTTTTAATGACCCTCCCCAATCTGTGCATAGTAATAAAGCTCTAAACACAGCTTTGCATCAACACCTTTATACAGCACGATTAACACATGCTTTAATACCGTTTATAAAGATCCTGATAAGGTGACTTCCCCCTTCTCACTGGGAACAAAGGGTACCCAACTACACGTTAACACTCACTTCAATGCAGGCGATCAGTAAACAATTTCCCAGAGAGTCCTTTAATGTCCTTTCAGCTACTTTTAATATTACTTTAGTATAAATTGGTATCAGTAACAATTGGTTATTGATGAAGACAATAGTATTACCAAGTCATATAATTAAAGAGAAGTAAATGATGTTGCCAGATGCTTTCAAACAAACATGTCCATATGGACAGTGTTTTTTGCAGGGCTGTTGGGAGTGCTTAGATACATCCATTTCCACTGTGACTGATTGCAGAGTGTAACGAGCAAAGTTCAGTTCCTAAGAGTGTGGTACTAATCTCCATTAATACCACACAGAGTGTGGTATTAATCTCCATTTCTGGTAGAAATGGAGATTAATACAGAAAATTGGATGGAGATCTTCAAAGCGTGTATATGTGGAACTTCAGGGCATGCTCTAGTGCCCGAGGTTGTTGGGTTGGGTGTTTTGTTTTGTGTTTGTTTGGAGTTTTTTTGTTTGTTTGATTGTTTGTTTGTTTTTGTTGTTGTATGGTTGGACTCGATGATCTCAAAGGTCCCTTCCAATCACGAAGATTCTGTGATTCTGTGATTATCAAACATTGGAATGGGCTTCCCGGAGAAGTGGTTGAGGCACCATCCCTGGAGGTGTTTAAAAGATGGGTTGACATAGTGTTTAGTGACATGGTTTAGTGGTAGTTTTTTATCAGACTTAGGCTGATGGTTGGACTAGATGATCTTAAAGGTCCCTTCCGACCTAGACAATCCTATTATACTATGATTCTAAAGAATGCTGTTTAGAAGTCTGTGGACCAACACTACAAGTAACAGAGGAGCTCTTCTGGAAACTGGCCTGTTTGGAGAGGAGAAAATCTTCTATGGGCAGAAGGCAGTAGAGAAAGCACTGTATTGTCCCAAAATAGGAGAGCGCTGGGGTGTGGGCATGATATCATTGGAAGCAGGATTTCTGCTTTGTTTTCCTGCTCCCCTGAGTAGCAAGTGTATTAGGAAGCAGCAAGAGGTTCAAGTGCTTCCAGTGTTTTGTGGATGTTGGTTCTGCCAGACTAAGGTAACACTGTGTTGTTAACTGGGAACCTTCTCTGTGATGTGTGCAGAAATGCAAAATGGGGGAGCAGTCTGCAATAGACATTGTACTGCTCATGTGGTTACCGTCGTGGCTATTATGAACTTTTGAGGTACTTACACATAAATTTACATACAACTGAATGGGATCACACAGCCAAGCCAGTTTCAGAGTACAAAAGGTGAAATGCAGGGAATTGCCATTCTACTCAGCTTCATCTTTCCTTGACAGATCCTTGTCTATGGAGAAATGACTCGAGGGGAGCTGCAGAAACGGCTCAGCCTGGCATTGCCTCAACATTGCATCACAATAAGAACCCAAATCTGAATGGAGCCTTGAATAGTCCTTTAACAAACAAAATGCCCTGAGTCCCAACCCACCACTATTCAGCGGCTTTGTGTGCTAGTCATCACAAAATTAGAATACGAACTGACTGGCCATCACACCACCAAAGATAAACATTCCAGATAGCATAATCCACTCAGGCATAATCCTACATACCCATCAAATCAGGAAATATCAACGATGAGGTTTGGGGAGAAAAAAGGGGAGTCTTCAAATGATGCAGCTGTCCTGTTAGGAATTCTTGTCCCTCTTGTCCAATACGCTGTACAGGGTAAATTCCCAGGGATTAAGCAGCCTTACTTGAGAGGGAGGGTAAGTGATTAAGAAACGTACGTACAGTATTTGGCATGCTTTAAGATTGTGATTAGTGCACTCTTCCAAAATATTAATATCTGGCGCACTTGTGGTTTGTGTTGGTACTTTTTGGGATCACTTGTAGGTTGCAATAGGGTGTTCTATGAATTGCTTTTTAAATTGCAATAATAACCCAGTCAGCTGGACTGGCAGCTTTTAACTCCATGTTCAAGCAGTTTAGCCTCTTCATTCGCACCTCAACAGTCCTCTCTCCATTCCCATCTGCATGCCAGAGAGGGGCAGACAGAGATCACCAACACATCCTCCTCCAGCCCCCTACCTGTTCGCAAACCACTGTTCTTTTTGGTTTTATTAACAGAATAAAATCCTTCTCATTAAACACACTTCTAATGACCTTATGGAGACAAGTAGGGAAAAACTGGGCATCTGTGATACTTTAAGCTGAGCTTTTTGCTGTAGCAGGGTAAAAAATGCTGTAGGTGATGCAAGACTGGCATTCTGCATAGGTGTCTGCAGTGGAGAGTGTAAGCATAAAACATTGCATACAGCAATTTTGTGGGTCCTACACAGAAAGGAGAGAACAACTGATCATAGAGGTCTGTAAACCCATCAGTTGCTATGCAGAAGACAGCTTCCGCAAACCATGGTTTCAAATCCAATGCCTTGATTAGTGCTACCATGCTATATTCCAAGCACAGGTTGTTGTTTATTTCCTACTCCATAAAAAAAAAAAAAAATAAAGCCATCTGACAAATCACACTATGATCACACCAACAAGCATGAGTCGGTCAAAATTCTACAGGCTACAGTTCTTCATGAACTGCTCCAGCATAGGTCCCTTCCATAAGATTCAATCCTTCAGGAATAGACTGCTTCGGCATAGGTCCCACATGGGTTCACAAGTCCTACCAGCAAACCTGCTCTGGTGTGAGCTCCTCTTCCTATGAGTTCACAGGTCCTGCCAGGAGCCTGCTTCAGTGTGGGCTTCCCACAGGGTCACAGCCTCCTTCAGGCATCCACCTGCTCCAACGTGGGATCCTCCAAGGGCTGCAAGTGGGTATCTGCTCCACTGTTAGCCTCCATGGGCTGCAGGAGGAGAGTCTGCCTCACCATGGGCTTCACCATGGGCTGCAGGGGAATCTCTGCTCCAGCACCTGCAGCACGGGAGGTCCCTCTCCTTCTTCACCAAACTTGGTGTCTGCAGAGTTGTTTCTTTCACATAGTCTCATTCCTCTTTCTGGTTGCACTTGCTTTTCCACTCAGGATTTTTTTCCCCTCCCTTAAACATGTTATGCCAGAGGCGCTACCACTATTGCTAATGGGCTTGGTCTTGGCCAGCAGCAGGTCCCTCTTGCAGCGAGCTCACATTGACTCTATTGGACACAGGGGAAGCTTCTATCAGCTTCTCATGGAAGCCACCCCTGTAGTCCCCCTGCTACCAAAACCTTGCCACACAAACCAAATACAATATTGCAGCTTGAACTCTTGAAGACCCAACAAACATCGTTTATTGTTTAGAGTGAGAAAACAACTTTTCCAAGGATTCTTTCATGTGCAAAAAGGTTGCACCTACTATCCAAGTGCTTTCCATAAAATGTGGATAACACACTATCTTTGGAATTTCCAGTACAACCAACTCCACTGGTTTTTGAGAGCTAGCTATCTAACCTTTATATATGTTTTCATAAACAATAGATGATTGGTTGGATTTCTGGGAATCCTAAATGCATATGTAGATTTTGCCTAGAAGACCTGTATGGCGGCATAAGTGTTATACAATGCTGTCTTAATTCATGCAGTTTCTTTCTTCATGTGTTTTTAGCTTTTCAGAAAGTTATGCATCTCTAATATACAAACATCACATTTTCTTTCCCTCATCTCCCATCCTCCCAAATGCAGTAGTGAACATTTTTGACATACAAATTAGAGCACTGTAATTATATTTTTGCTGAACAAATGGCAGCTGATGAACTACAAGCAGGTGTACATTAGAAGAAGCAGAAAATAAATATCCACTGTGCTGTTGTTATTTTTAGTTGTATAAATTGTAGGAGTGTGTGCAAGGGATAAGAAAGAATGAATAATAATAAAAAAAAGCAGTGATGTGTCCTTCTGGGCCCCTTTTCTGTAAGTTGATGGACAACCTTACTTTCCGTCAGTGCCAAAGTGAGTGTCCCACAGGGGACAGTACTGGGACCGGTACTGTTTGATATCTTCATCAGTGACATAGACAATGGGATCAAGTGCACCTTCAGCAAGTTTGCCAATGACACTAAGCTGCGTGGTGCAGTTCACATGCCTGAGGGACCAGATGCCATCCAGAGGGACTTGGACAAGCTTGGGAAGTGGACCTGTGTGAACCTCCTAAGGTTCAACAAGGCCAAGTACCAGGTTCTACAGCCGGGTCAGGACAACCCCCAGTATCAATACAAGATGGGGGATGAAGGGATTGAGAGCAGCTCTGCCAAGAAGGACTTGCAGGTACTGGTGGATGAAAAGCTAGACAAGAGCCAATATGCACTCACAGTCCAGAAGGCCCAGAACGCCAACTGTGTTCTGGGCTACATCAAAAGAAACGTGGCCAGCAGGTTAAGAGTGCAGTACCTCTGCTCCACTCTTGTGAGACCCCACCTGCAGTACTTCCTCCAGCTCTGGAGCCTTCAGCACAGAAAACACATGGACCTGTTGGAACAAGTCCAGAGGAGGGCCACAAAAATGATCAGAGGGCTGGAATGCCTCTCCTACGAGAACAGGCTGAGAGAGTTGGGGTTGTTCAGCCTGGAGAAATGAAGGCTCTAGGGAGACCTTATTGTGGCCTTTCAGTACTTAAAGGGGGCTTATAAGAAAGATGGGGACAAACTTTTTAGCAGAGCCTGTTGCAATAGGACAAGGGGTAATGGTTTTAAACTAAAAGAGAGTAGATTTAGGTTAGATGTAAGGAAGAAAAGTGGTGAGACTCCCATGGCCCAGGTTTCCTCGAGAGGTGGTAGATGCCCCATCCCTGGAAACATTCAAGGTCAGGTTGGACAGGGCTCTGAGCAACCGGTTCTGGTTGAAGATGCCCCCATTCGTTGCAGTGGAGGTTGGACTAGATAACCTTTTAAGGTCCATTCCAACCCAAACTATTCTATGATTCCTCCACAGGATCTAAAGGTAAACCAAAGAGATTGTTTTGAATTTACAAATCATCCTCCTTAATCAAGTTATATTCTAAATCTTTCATTTGTTTGGATTTCCTACATACTTGTTACAGTGCTAGATTGACAGGTACGCAGTTATTCTGGAACCCCAGAATTCCAGAATAAATAATGAGAATTATGTTTCCTAGTTCTTATTTTCTTTCTAGTTTGGAGAAGCTCAATACTCTTTTTTTTCTCCTGGTTTTCAGAATAAGCAGAAATTTTAGTAAAATTATAACAGTGTCATAAACTTCAATGAAAATATTCTAAAGATTCCATTGCTGAATATACCTGTAAACATGTGTCTGTATTTTTAAGATTGTGAGGAGTCGGCAGTGCATGCTGACTTCATTAATCATGTGGGAGTACATCTTCTTTCATACAATTTTTGTCCAAAGTAGCTTTATGGAGTTAAACAACAGAAGACCGCATATGCCATAAATCACAGGAAGCAGTAGTGTGTAGACATTATATGGGGAATAAATTAAGGCATTCAGTCATAAAGCTAATAACTTATGGAGAGAGAAATTAAGAAACAGTCAATAGGTTTCAAAATGAGAAAAGGAAGTCAATGAAGCAGGATGCTCAATGAAGCCTCCTTTAGGTGATGAGAGCTGAGGAGAAGACTTCTACATCAATAGCCTGCAGAAGGGTAAAGAAGAGACCCTTGTTAAACAAGGAGAATGAAGGCAAAGAAGGAGAAATAGAAATAAAGTCAGAGCTCTTACGATTCCTGAAACTCTTAAAACTTTTTGGGACTGAAAAATTTTATAGTACTTGCTTTCTGAAATATATCTGATGTAGAAATACTGAATAAGTCTACTCTGTAGTGATACTCAGTTTATTTACAGCTGGTTGACGTACTAGGAGCAATCGAGTTTTTTCGGTATGTTTCTGCCCAGACTGAGTCATTCTATCAGTTTACAAAATGCTTCTAGATGTGATAAAACTTCTAAATATTTGAGGGGAGTAAAAAAGAAAAGAATGACAAACTTTCAACAGTATGCTCTTTTGATCCTACTAAAAGGAAGGGATCCCATGAGAGAAAGTATACCACAGTTCAAAAAATGAGGACAAGTCATTCCTCCTCAACAATTTGCATGTTCTAATCTGAACAAATGTGTAGTACTAGGTCTTGCGTTTCACCTCCAGTCTGCAATGAAGTTCTCCCTATCAGCATACCTCATTTATAGAGAACTTGCCTATCCATCAACTGAGTTGTGTCACGTTATACGTTGATAAGGGATTAGATAATTTGATTATTTGGGCAATTCTCCTTTTAAGTGTATTAAAGGTCAGAGTGATTCCACAGTAAGAATAAATTCAGTTGCATGAAGTAGGTGACTGACAGACTTGGATTCCATCAATTTTTCTGTTGTGCTGCTTTAGCCAAGTTGTTGGTTAATAAGATTGTTTTTAATTTTCCTTTTTCTGCAAAATGAGTTAATGTAATTATCTACCTGAAGTATTCTTTTTAGAATATACAGAGAAATGTTCAGGTAATACATTACAGAGGATCTAAAAGTTTTTAATTCTGTTCTAGTAGTGCAAGTGTGAAATAAGTGTCACTAAGTCCACTGATATTGTGGATTTACACTAACTTGTAATTGTTCAAATCTTCTTCTGAAACATTCTGATCTAATGTACTATTTTTGTCATCATTTTTTATCAAAGGACAATGTATACCTCTTATACAACATTACTGAATTAACCATTCAAGACCATGTCTGGGTTATGAAGAATGAAGTAATTGCCTATTAAAAATTATACATTACACCTAAAAGACACAATGACACCAGCAACGAAATTACTGGCAACCCATTTACAAGCGTGTGTTGATTTAATTAGGAAATTAGCTGATTTTTTTTTTTTTTTTAATACCTGTTTCTTAATTAAAGTCTTCACGGTGAAGTGAAGTGCTTATTACATCCATTTGGTATGGATGTACTAACCACATTTTGGGATACATTTAAAATTGCCTGAAGACCTTCCCTCACACACACCCCCCCTCCTCATGCTTTCTTTCATATTTATTACATAAATATAGAAAACTCATTCCATTTATTTCAGATTCCTATTTCAACAAAAGGAAAATTAAGTGAAGAGGTGTATGTCTTCTGCAATAAGACATAGAGGAAGAAGGAAAAAGATATTTGCTGGTTATTGTTTATGATAGTATGTACTTATCATCACTTTGCAAAGGTGTAACCTCAA
Source organism: Limosa lapponica baueri (assembly GCA_002844005.1). Taxonomy (NCBI): domain Eukaryota; kingdom Metazoa; phylum Chordata; class Aves; order Charadriiformes; family Scolopacidae; genus Limosa; species Limosa lapponica. Next base: position 8,654 of record KZ512236.1, read on the forward strand.
CTCATTTTCAGATGAACAGTATTTCCATTGTTGAACAGTTTCATTACTGACACGAACAGCAACTCTTGCACTGATTTAATCTGACTTCCTTTGACTTTGACTTAATATCGCTGTTCCCTGACTAAGTTCTTGTTTGAACCAGGGTAATATTTAGCCAGACATCTAATTTTGAGTTTCAGATCAAGGCCAAAACTACCACAGTAACAAAATGGACACAGAGCCACAGATGTGGCTGCTTCTACGTGCCATTACTGTCATGGTTCTATTTAAAAATAAATGTTGTGCAAAGTTGCATACCTTTGGGTGATCATCTGAAAATCCATGTTTACCAAGTGAAAATAGCTGTTACAGCTAAATATAGGTAGCATATTCCCTACAAAGGATTGGTAGCGTAAGTTTAGTATCCTTAGACAGACCTCTAAGATTGACTTTTGAGACACCCATGTGTAACAAAAATATGTCTAGTAGGAAGTCTATATACTGTACAGAGTAAGAAGCATGATATTTCTAACTACTGCATCCTAGTACATGAAAATTTGTTTCCTGAATCTCTTTGTGCTAATAGTTATGTAGAGCGTATGGTTAAGACAAATCCCTAATTATAAAATTATTTGCCCTATTTAGGTTTGCAATCAGGTCAATTTTTTGTTTATTGGGCCAATAATGACTAAAGTAAAGTATTGGTGATAAATTACTGATATTACACTGTGATAATGATAAAGTAAATTATTTTGGAAAACTAATTTAGTATTTTAATAGTAACATAACTGAGATTTATATGAACAATTTTTACACTCTTGACTAGTAACCCTTTTATTGATGAGTTAATGACCAGCTAGATAAATTAAGCTCTGTCAGCTTCACCCAATGCCTTATAACAACTCACATTGGTCATTAACTGGTTGATTGGTAAAGTGTTTTATTATTGCTTTGGAAATATTACCTAAAATGAAGCACATTAATTTCAAATTCTTTATCATTTTTATTTTGATGGCTTGACTTTTTTAAATCAAAAAGTGCGATGCACATTGAGAACCCGAAATCTAAGCAGTTAATGTGATTTAAACTGAAACCATCAAAGTTACTGTTCAAATACAGACATTTGCACTTGAAATAGTAGTACATTTACGCCCTGTAAAAACATCAGGGTCTATAGAGAGATTAAATCTGTTCTAAAGAATTCCAAGTGCACTCAGTTATAAAAAGGCCAAATACATTTGATAAGGTAGTGATTCTATGCAATATTTTCTAATTAAGCTATATGAAACTTTTTTTCTGTAGCAACCACACAAGTTCAGGTGTTGTTTTTTTACTTAACACAGTTTAATATGTGCTTATCCAAGATACACGATGGGTATACTGAGTGACTGTTACCTCCTCAAACTTTTTGATTTTTTGAAGTAATATTTTACTTTCCATGAATGTTCCCACATGCACCCTTTATTGTAGCCAAATTCATGAGTCAGGGTGAATTACTGTTTGAATTAAGCGAGTAACTTAGAGAGAACAACATACTCTTGTAATTAAGAGAAGTACAGTGTGAGTTTTCACAATGTATCATATGCTAATCATTTGTCAACAGCCTTTTATTAATTTTGGGGGGTTGTCAGGTTCTCTTACCAAGTAGTAAACCAGCCCTTCCCTAAAACCAAGTAACTGTTTTGATCTGTAACTCATTAAAGTCATGTCTGCTATGTTGTTTAATTGTGAATGTTAACATTCACAACCTTTGTTGCAGTTGGATAGAATCAAATGAAGAGAGGAAAGAGTTATAAGAAAAACCAAGAATTTGGAATTTCCTAATGAATAACTTAAAATGCTGTAAAAGAACAACAATAACATACAATCTACTAAAATTTTTTAAATGTTTTTGTCTGTGTGATGTAGATATTCCCCCGTGAAACATAATGAAGAAACATCAAAGATACTATCTGACTGACTAGAGAAAGCCAAGCTCAGTTGTCTTTTCTGTCATAAACTTGTGTGGTTGTGTGTCTGAGCTTTCTTGCAGGGTTCAGGAGAATCATAGTAGAAATCATTAAGTTATGACTGTAGAAATTCTGCCCTCCCTCTTAAATTAAATAGTGCCCATGCCTAATTAAGTATTTTTCATGCATCATATGGGGTGATTTACAGCTCTTTACATGCTTTCCCTAAGGACCTCTACAGCCTTCATCACCATTCTGTTTAATCATTTCAAGCTTTAACACATCCACTCCCAGTACAATTCATACCAACTGTAACTGAATCTAGGTGATGGGCTGATACTGCTCAGGGACCAACCGTTAGGGATGTAATTTTTCCTTTAGTGGGAGTCTGACAGGAGAGTAGTGGGTTCCTCTTATTTCTCATCATGCTGTTTGCATTCAATCTCTTGAAAAGCCTTCAAGCATGAACACACATCTATAAAAGATCACATCTAGTTTTGCAAGGGTTCTCAGGAATGAGATTAGTGTGCTGTCTGCAAGCACTCACGCAGAGAAAATTTGGTTGCTCAAATATCTTGAGGTGAGAAAGTAAGGACAGTTTCAAAAAAAAAATTTTTTTTCTTAATTGAGAAAAATAAAAAAGCAACAGGCTGGGGCTAATTGATATCAGTCAAAGACTGTCTTTTTTTCCCCAATATTCAAAAAAGGAAGAAAAGAAGACCCAGGGAACTATAGGCCAGTCAGCCTCACCTCTGTGCCTGGCAAGATCATGGAGCAGATCCTCCTGGAATCTCTGCTAAAGCACATGGAAAATAAGGAGGTGATTAGAGACAGCCAACATGGTTTCACCAAGTGCAAATTGTGCCTGACAAATTTGGTGGCCTTTTACGATACTGTTACAGACTTGGTGGAAAAGGGCAGAGCAACAGGTGTCATCTACCTAGACTTATGCAAAGCATTTGACACTGTCCCGCATGACGTCCTGGTCTCAAAATTGGAAACTCATGGATTCAATGGATGGACCACTCGGTGGATAAGGAACTGGCTGGATGGCTGCATTCAAAGTGTTCCTCAGGGGTTGGTACAGGGACCAGTGTTATTTAACATCTTTGTCGGAGACATGGACAGTGGGATAGAGTGCACCCTCAGCAAGTTTTCAGACAATACCAAGCTCAGTGATGCGGTCAACACGCTGAAGGGAAAGGATGCCACCCAGAGGGACCTGGACAGGCTTGAGAAGTGGGCTCGTGCAAATCGCATGAATTCAACCAAGCCAAGTGCAGGGTCCTGCACCTGGGA
>KZ512238.1:0-21317 GCA_002844005.1 Limosa lapponica baueri
AGTCTTCTTCCCCCTTCTCTCTCTGTACATAGAATCATAGAATGGTTAGAGTTGGAAGGGACCTTAAAGATCATCAAGTTCCAAATGAACGGTTGGCTTCTGCCCCAGCCTGGCCTCCCTGTGTGAGCCCACCTGGGTGCTTGCTGCCTCGGCAGGGGTGTTTCACCTCACAAAGGATGCCTGCCCCCCTTTCCTTTGCTTGTCTTCCTTAAGAGAATGCTTTGGGGTTTATCGCTTTAGAAACTGGTGGTTTGGGAAGATTATGAGATTACAGGCTCCCCAGTCCTGTAAACCTTTGCACATACTCACTGTGATTTGAGGCTCACTGTGATTTGAGGCTGTGTGAGTGTTCCTAATGGTATAAGCGAGAAAAACCCTGCATGTGCTTAAATGCTGCAGGGTTAGTGCTAGAGATACCAGCCTCTTAAGAGAGGAACCGACTTGTTCAGGCTATTTGCACTTCCCTTTTTACACTGCATAGGCGGTGAGGAAATATCGATTTGATAAGATTCAGTGCTTCTCTGTGGTTTGGGGTGGGACAGCATGTAATAGTTAGCTAATCCTGCTGCTCTATGCTCCAGCAAAACAAAGAATGACAAAGCTTGACGTTCTCGATTGTGCTCGGGAGGACCCAATTCCTCCATGATACATTTTTTTTTTCTTTCTTTTCTTCTTTCTAAAGGGGAAGGGGGCAAAAAGTTTTCAGACCTTCTTACTTCATCAGAACAAAAAAGTCAAACAAGATACCAGCCCCATTTCCTCCCCTTTGCATGTTACTCATAACGCTACAGGTAAGACGTTGGATTTCTTATTTCACTGGGTTTTGTGCGTTTGAAGTTCTGCTGTTAACATTGTGTTGATGCGGACCTGTGTGCTATAGTTGCTTCCTTGGTTTTTGTGGGTTTTATTGCTTTCTTCTAAAAATCGGGGAAGGGGAGAAGAAGCCTTCAGGGGTGGTGCTGTTAAGCTGCCCCTCGTGAAGTTTTGTGCACCCCTGATCTCACCTACCCTGGAGACACGCAGCCGCGCAGCCATTTAGTAATCCCTTTGCACGACTACACGAGATTGACAGGCTGTCCTGCAGCTTCAGGTTTAGTAACATATTTTGCCAAGTTTGCACAAAGTCTGCTTTGGCATCCGAACATGCGCTATCCTGCAACCTTCATAAATTAAACAAAAAAAAACAAAAGTCCTTCAAAGGCACACATGCTTTACTGTGTGCTAGTCCCTTCGATTCAGAGATTTCTTGGAGCAGGCACTGTGAGCCTTGGTATTCCCGGCCTGCCTGAAATTGTTTTGATATCTGTAGCACTGCTTAATTGACACTTCAGATGCCATCCAGTTTGGAAGCTGTTCGTGCCATGAGTGATCTTTAATGAACATATTTACTTTCCTTTTTTTTTTTTTCTTTTTGGGCGAGTTTACATCTAATTTTGGATCATTCCGAATTTTTACCATATATGGTCAGGGCTCCTTTTCAAACTTTGCCAAAATGAAACGTGATGATCATAGAAAAATGAATTATGGAAGGAAAACTAGGAGAGCTAGTTTGTTAATCCCCATTGTTCATAAGTTATATTTTGCTGCATGCAATATCTCAAACTACACAGACGTCAGCTTCTTTTGCCAGGGAGTCACTTGTGCCCAGTGGATGGTCTGATAAGCTGGATTCTGTTCTTTTTCTTTCACCGGCACGTTATATATTTTCTGCCATGTGTCGGAAACGCCACATATTAATAACTTGGGTTTAATGATGTACTTAAGATGCCTTGAGGTCAAATGTGTACTGGTCAGCTTTTGAAAAGTCTCCGAAGAGGATTTTGTCTCCCTGTGTCTCCTCCCTGATTCCTGTTCTCCAGAGGAGGGATAGCAATATTACTTTCCCTTTTGAAAGTGCTTAGAAGGTGCAAGTGCTAAGTATTTTGATCCATTATGCAATTAGTTGCCTATTTTTAGTACCTGAACCATTTTTAATGTTCTTTGTGCAATGCAAATGTGCTTTCATTGAGGCTGACAGAACAAACTATTTCAAGCACTTAAGCCACAGGGAATAGGGATCTATCGGGGACTGGTTTAACATTACTCTTGTGAAAGGTGGTGTACAGCACATAAAGATCGGAGGACTGCTGCGAGGCGCTTGTAAATTAAATGGTGAGAGACTTCTCTAAAAATCCCAGTATTCAAATCGCATGAAAGTAGGTGAAAAATGTTTTAAATGCAGATGATAGAGCAGCTCTGTTAATGTTGGTATTTTTTACCGCCTTTCCAGTAGGGTCGTGCCCCTGCAACTGGGACAGCCATGGAGAAGAGTGGGAACATTCAGCTGGAGATTCCTGACTTCAGTAACTCTGTCCTGAGCCACCTGAATCAGTTACGCATGCAGGGTCGCCTGTGTGACATCGTGGTCAACGTCCAGGGGCAGGCTTTCCGTGCTCACAAGGTGGTGCTGGCTGCCAGCTCGCCCTACTTCCGCGACCACATGTCCTTGAACGAAATGAGCACCGTTTCCATTTCTGTCATCAAGAACCCTTCTGTTTTCGAGCAGCTCCTTTCCTTTTGTTACACCGGTAGGATATGTCTGCAGCTGGCTGACATCATCAGTTACCTAACGGCCGCCAGTTTCTTGCAGATGCAGCACATCATAGACAAATGCACACAGATTCTCGAGGGAATTCATTTCAAAATTAACGTGGCAGAGGTGGAAGCAGAATTGAGCCAGACCAGGACAAAGCATCAGGAAAGACCACCAGAGTCTCACCGGGTGACGCCAAATCTAAACCGTTCTCTGAGCCCGCGTCACAACACCCCAAAGGGGAGTCGCCTGGGCCAGGTTAGCACGGTGCTGGACATTCGGGAGCTCAGCCCACCTGAGGAGTCCACCAGCCCCCAGATAATTGAGCAGAGTTCAGATGTGGAAAGCAGGGAGCCCATACTACGGATTAACAGAGCGGGACAGTGGTACGTTGAGACGGGAATGGGAGACCGCGGGGGACGGAACGACGACGATGTCCGGGTGCTGGGAGGAGTACGCATTAAAACAGAGAACCTGGAGGAGTGGCTCGGGGCAGATCATCAGCCGTCAGGAGAAGATGGGAGCAGCGCTGAGGAGGTCACTGCTATGGTGATTGACACCACGGGCCATGGATCGATGGGCCAAGAGGCTTATGCGTTAGGGTCCTCTGGGGCCAAAGTGGTCAGGCCAACCAGCAGTGAGATTGACAGGTGAGTTTTCTTTAACTTAATTACTGACCTTGGCTCGGTAAGAGGAGATTGTGCAAGATTTTCACTTGGCTGGGTTGGTCGCTTTGGAACATTTCACCCTTCTATTTCCTGTGGCCACCTGAAGAATAAGCACTGAAGAAATTTTTTTGCTGGTATTAGGAAATGTATCTGGTTTGGGTTATAGTGTTTTGGCTGGGTAGTGATCAGACCAGGATCTCCAGGTACAGGCTAGCTTGGGAAATTAATTAGCAATTAGAGGTGCATAGTTTGGATTCTGTACCTCTCGGTGTTTCATTTGAGGAGGGATTTTTGTCTAAAGAAGATGTTCAGTTCAGCCTCTGTAGATACTGTGCTAAGCGTCAGAATTAATGAGGTCACGTACAATACGTGTTACGCAAAGTGTCATTGCAAGGATGCCTTCTGGCCTGAAAATCTGGGAGTGGTTCTGTCTGAGAAACAACCCGGTCACCAGCTGTAGGGCAAGAGGAAATTTTCTCACTGGTGGTCCAGGACAGCAGTGGGTTGTGGGCTTACATCTTCTGAAGCAGTTGAAATGGGGAGCCCATCAGCCTCTGCTGTTGTTTTGATTTATATGAAAGAGCAGGAAATCTTAATTGAAAATAGGTGGTGACATCTGCTGTGTTTTGATTCTCCATCCATCTGCTTCCCTTCCACTCCAGCATTTGTTTTCTTGCCCTTAGCTCAGACCAAAGAATGGATCTGATAAAGGGCAGATGTGTTGTGTTGGGGTTTGTATTTGTGGGGTTTCCCTTCACATCTGCCTCTCTTCTAGCTCAATACCTCTCGTCCCATGGGGGAACAGCTACCTGGAAGCAGTGGATATTCTGTCACTTGTCGCGTAATAAATCAATGTGTGGGAGTGATCTTGAGCTGGCCCTTGGAAGAGCGATCCTCTTCTTATTCCTTAACTCTTTTCCATGGATGAGCTGGTCTCGAGCATCTCTTCTTGCACTGCACTCAATATCCACTGTTTCCTGCCTGGAGTCCACCACGTCACTTTTGTTTCACACTTAGAAGGGGGAGGAGGGCGAGGGTAGTGAATGAGAGGTGCCCTTAGAGAAATAGTTTCTTCCCTTGTGCAGTTCCTGAGTCACTGGGCCCGTATTGGTTTACTTGCGATGGCAACCAAAAAGCTCTCTGTTACTAAACTGGAAGCCAAATGACTCAGTTATATTTTTCAGATGTTAAGACTGAAATCACAGACCAGTATGACTTGGTTTTTGCTTTATACTTGCGCTGTTCCGCTTCCTGTGTGTTAGCTGGTGAGGATGAAAAGATGCTATACAGGTGCCTCTATTGCTCACCCGTTGTTCTAAACACCATAGTGACCTGATGCCCATTAAAAACTCCGTTTACACTCTTCCCCCACCCCACAGATTTAGCCCTTCTGGCAGCATGGTTGCTGTGACTGAGCGGTACAGATCAAAAAGCGAGTCTCCCGGGCGGATGGATGAGCCCAAGCAGCCCAGTTCCCAGGTAGGCAGATCAAGAAGTTTGCAAGTAAATGTTGGCATTGAAGGTGAAGGGGACTGTGTTGTGATGAAGTGTATAATATTTTATATTTGCAAGCAATGCTGTTTGTGAAACAAGGACCTTTTACTGTTTCAAAGGGTTTAGTGGCTCACACTGACAATGTATGCCATCGGTATATGATTTAAAACTGATTTTGGCTTTTGTTTGGCATTTCAGCCAGATACCTGAAAACATGAGGAGTTTCTCGTGTTGTCTGAGGGCATAGATACCAACCCTCATTCTGGGCAGGCCACCAACTCCTGAGGAGAAACCCCATTTGCCTGCAGAGTTGGCTCTGCCCTAAAACACTGACAGCAAATGTCTGAGCTGAGGGAGGAGGTGTTAGTTGGCTTCTGTGGAAGACTGAGGGGTGACAGCAGCTGAACCTTTCCATGCTAGGATCAAAACCATTCCAAAAAGCCCTCCAGGCACTACAACAGTAAACCTTTAGGGTGGAGTGTCAAAGGACTGTGGGTTTGTACAGAGGTCTCTGTCTCGTCCCCAAGGAACTGTGTTGCATAGCAGAATTTGCAACATAAAGTAGCTCTGAATTCTCTGCTTTCTTGGGGTACGGGCACAATTTTGGGGTAGGAGGGAGAGAGATGCAGAAATGCAGGAGGGCAATGGGCTCTAGGGTGCAGCAAAGTAGGACATGGTGGTAATACCTGTGCCTAATCATTTTTATCTAATTTTTTTGTTGCATGCAGTCAGTGTCACAGTGTCACTGTAGTGCAAGTGTATCACCCAACGCTGTGTAGAATGACTCCTGTGTACTTGGCAGATAAGTCATGTGTGGGTTAGTAATCAGATGACATTGCTGGAGGCAGGTGAGGAGTTACCAGGCAGCTTTGCCCTTGAGTAAGACCAAGTGAAGCAAGGGGAAAAAAAAAATCATGATTGCTGTCTGCTAACTTTGTAATACACTTCCATAAAACAAAAGATACCTTTTTGTTCCTGTTTTGCCAAAGTTTTGGTTTGGGTCCTCAGAATACATCTAGAAAATTTTAGGTCAAACTAATCCTCCAGGGCAAACGTGACATACAAAGCAATTTTATCTCTATGGACAGAAAAGCTGCTATTATTTCTCCATCGTGAGATGGCCTCAAACATAAAACGGCAGGCTGCCACCTACATGGGAAGTGTCACCTTCCGGTCTTCTGGTATTGCCATATCGATGCTAAAGATAGTCTGCCCCTTTCCCCTGCCCAGTGGCAGTGGTAGAGTGGAAAGAAAGTACCGTAGCTTTGTGTGTGTCCTTTAGTCCCGAGCAGCTTACCGCTGCTTGTGCAGTCGGATTCAACAGGACCTGGCACAGTTACGCTGCTGCTTGTGCGTGCACAGCCCTGGTTGCTGGAGGAGAGGCCCCCTTGCTGTTGCACTGTTTGCTTGTCCGCCTTTAGCATTGTTGGGAAACAGCGTAAGAGCTGGGAGTGCAAATACTGCATTCTCCAGCACGGAAGCTGGCTGTTTGTGCTCATTCTGAATATGATAGCCAGAAGCGGCTGTCCTAGAGCCTGAGCTTGCAATTCAGGGTTACCCTTGGCTGTTTGTCTTTCTGGCTTCAGAAAATAATGAGGAGCCAGCTAGTCCTTGCTGTGTGACTCGGGTCAGGCGTGCCAGCTCTCTGTGCTGCAGATCCTCCCCTGCAACGCCACGGGACCGGGATGGATTACACAGCCATTTAGGCAAATGTGATTCATTATAAAATGAATCCTGAATGACACCTGAATAAATACCCGTGTAAAGTGACACCTAAAGAGTTTCACATATGATTTGTAGTTTATTCCATCTTCGTTTTACTGCAAGCTCATCAATTGCCTTCTTTTTTTAACCTTTAGTAAGTAAAGAGAGCGTGGTATACAGTACTTTAATCAAACTGGCCCAAGTTTTTTAAAATGTAACGTGTATTGACACCTTTGGTCCAGAACTCAATCGGTGGCTAAGCGCTCTCCTGACAAGGGCTGTCTTTTCTTCCCCAGATCGAGCGAATGACTTGGCAGAAGGGGCCGCCATAGCAGAGGTTTCTAATTGATTGCTCATTTGTCTTCAGCCCCAAGGCTCCAGTTAAGCACTTAAATGTGTGCTTGAGGTTGAAGACATTAGTGCTGCTGATTTCGAGGTTTGGCACATGCTTCAGTGCTTTACTGGCTGGACTGGGGCCTGATCTCCTTTCCTGCAGTTTGTTTTAGGCTGCTTGTTATTTAAATCACGCTTCCTTCCTTTGCAGGGGGAGGAATCGGCCATGCTTGGAGTGAGCGGTTACGTGGAGTATCTCCGGGAGCAGGAGGTTTCAGAGCGCTGGTTCCGGTACAACCCACGGCTCACGTGTATTTACTGCGCCAAATCCTTCAACCAGAAAGGTAGCCTGGACCGGCACATGCGTCTCCACATGGGCATCACGCCTTTTGTCTGCCGCATGTGTGGGAAGAAGTACACCCGCAAGGATCAGCTGGAGTATCATATCCGCAAGCACACGGGCAACAAGCCTTTTCATTGCCACGTCTGCGGCAAAAGCTTCCCTTTCCAGGCCATCCTCAACCAGCACTTTCGCAAGAACCACCCTGGCTGTATGCCCCTGGAGGGGCCTCACAGCATCTCTCCCGAGACCACCGTCACATCTCGGGGGCAGGCAGAGGAAGAATCTCCTCCACAGGAGGAGGCTGTCGCTGTGGGGGAGACGGCACAGGGATCTGTGTCCACGACTGGGCCAGATTGAAACACGGCTGCAGAGTCTGGGGAGAAAGGACCGTCTTCCCATTTTTGGCTCTAAAGAGTCAGCACCAACCTGGCAGGCTGGTACTGTAATTAGTGCAATGCCACCACTGGACAGACAGAAGCTCCCAAGATGTTGCCAAAATTGCAAAATCTTTCTCTCTCTCTCTCTCTCTCTTTCTCTCAACCCGCCCCCCCCAACACACACACACACACACGTAGAGTGTTAAAAGTTTTTCTCCCTTATTCCTCCTCCTCTTGGAGAAAAACGAAAACAACTGTGTCAATCAACTTCTTATTCAGGGATCGACAGGATTTTACATTTTTTTAATGTTCCGTAGTGATCTGGGACGAGCAGTCATTTGTATTTCTCGACAGCGTTGTGGCCCAGCAGCTAGGTCCCACTGGCCGTCAGCCGTGCAGACCCGGTGAGCCTCGCACGCGGGGCTGCTCCTCACCATATCTGCTGGTCCAGCTCAAGGGGAAAGCAGGAGCAAAGTGCCGTTGCCTTCCTCCGTTCCCCAGGCAGTTGCCACGTTAAAAAAAGACTGTCCTGGTGGAACCTGCCTTGCCCGAGTGTATTTATCCCTGTCTTATTTTTGGTGTGTCTCTTTTTACCTTTTTACTTAAACTATTATTTTAGGGCTTTTGGCTTGCCCATTCCAGGCGTGCGGCCTCAACGCCCCTCGTTAAAAGCTGGCTCGGCTATAAAGCGGTATTCTAGAGGTCAGCAAAATTTGAAACGCTTCAGCTACTGGAAGTGAAATTTAGCAGCTGTGAGGTTTGCATGAGACTCTGATGCGTCGGGAGAAGGGTTGGAGGGGTCTTTCGGAGGAGGTTGTCCTTTGCTGTTGCTGATCTGGAGAGTTCAGAGCATTCTGATGTCCTGACCGGTGCGCTGCCGTGCTTCAGGTGTTGCCGAGCATTAGGAAGAGCTTTTCTGGACGGGCTGAATTGCGGAGTTAGAGGCTGGCTACCAAAGTCGTCCTTCACCCCTACTCCCCCCTCGACACGCACTTGATTTTATCTTTTATAACAGCAATATGGTATACTGAAATACTGTTGTCCCAGCCAAGCAATCATGGGTGGTTGCTTTTAAACGTGTTTCTACAAACTAGTTTGATAACTTTTTTATCAATGAAATGCAAAAAGAAAAGAAAACCCTACTTTATTTCCTTGTAACAGTTCAGGAAACTTAAAAGTGAATGGTTCCTAGAGCAATCACAACTCTGTTCCCTCGCATGGACTTAAACTTTTGTATTCTAAGCAGCTCTGATGTTTAGAGCAAGTTAAGCAAACCCGGAGAGACATGCCTGCATTGTGTATTGTAGGTGTTTGCACGTGCTTACGTGTTTCATAAACGGAAAAGCATGGGACAGGTAGATAAGTGCAAATATCTTGACATCTTTTGAAGAAGTCTTTTAAAAAAAATATGCAATACTTTAAGAGTTTTCTCTGGTTCTGATGCCAAGTTGTTCATGACGGAGGGGGAAAATGAACGACAGGTTGCGCAGATTGGGTTCGGGAGAGGACGTTTGGTTGAAGGAGTTCTCTTGAGGATGTATAATGTGTACAATAAGGAATGATGAAGTTCTGATCCTTAGGGTTATGGGAGGAACAATGAGACACTGAAAAAGGAATATGCTTCGTCTTGCTTTGGCCAAGCAAGCTGGGTGAGCGGCTAGAGCGTGGGCTTGAGACTTACCGACTGAAAATAAAGCTTGCCCCGCAGTCTGACTGCACGATTTTGGGCACACAGAAACATGTCCAGCCCTTGCTTTACCCACCTGCAAATTGGGACTCAGGATCATTTCCTGCTTCTTTAGAGGGAAGAATTTGGAGAAGGGTGATGTATTCCTGCCTCGCTTTATATGTTTTTCTCTTATAAGTGAGGAGTCTCACTGTTCCTCCCATGTCTCTCTCAAAAAGCAGACGTGGCTCTAATGTGTTTTTTTGTGTGTGGGGAAGGGAAGGGCTTGGTGCCAGGATCACGTGTAACAGGGATGTGCTTCTAAGAGAGGAACCTTTGCAGGTGTTCTGAGCCGGGCACCTGCAAAGTACAACTTCACTGACCATTTCAAACAGGAAAACTGATATTTCACCTCCATTTTCCTTCTGTCCCTTCTTCCTCCTCTCCTGTCAAGTGCATCGTCACACAGTGAATGATTTTCTAAGCGGCCACCCGAGGGACCAGCCCCATTGGTTTTCCTGTCGAAGGCCAAACCGGATTGTACCAAAACAGTAAGGTTGCCAGAGAGCAGTTGCAGAAGATGAGAGATAAGAGGGTGGCTAAGGTAGGTTTCGTTGCAATCGAGGTGCGGGGAGGAGTGGAGATGTGCAGACTATGCTGCTTTAGTCATAGCTTTTGAAGTTACCAAAAATCAAAGAGAAAAAAGTTAAAAACTTTGAAATCCTATCCTGTTCACACTAGAGAGCATCAAAAGTTACTTTTAGTTGCTTAAAAGATTTTTAAGTGTTTTAAAATAGAACTTTTAAAAGAATACTACCAAACTATAAAAACATAAAATTATTTATATACATATATTATATATAAATATAGTGGGAAAGTTTCCCTGCTAAGCTTGCTGTGAAGAGAAGGGTGAAGGTGCAGTAACTGCTATACAAGCAACGTTTTTCTGAAACAGATGGCAACCGATCCATCAAAGCGTAGTGAAGAAGGGCTGACATAAAATGGTGAATGCCTTTATCCGTATGACATAGCTGTGAGTTTTCTGAGCAGATTTTTGTTTTACTGTATCGATACTGTGAACGGAGGAGCATCCTGACAGCCCAGGGTGCCAGCAGCGCGTCCTGTTTTGCTGATTCAGTACTTTCAATTGGCCTGGTGAAAACCATGAAATTGTTCCTTCATATCATACTAGGCTAATCTGAAAACGAAGCTTGTGAAAGGTTTTTATTTTTTCCTCTTTTATGTTGGATTTGTTGTTTGTTTGTTGTTTTTTTTTTTGGTGCAGAGGTTGCCACTGTATAAACTATCATTTCTGATTGCATGCAAAAGAGCCAATATTCTTGCCCGGGCCTCACTGAGGTGAAGTTTATAGCTTGTAGCTAGAGTCAGTATAAGGTATGGTAGTGGGAATCATTTTAATATTATTTCTGTGCATTTAATGGATGTGTATGTGTATGTATGTGTGAGAATCACGGTGTCTCTAATGTTTTCTTGAACAGGGCTGAAAGCAGTTTAGGCCTATCCGCACTAGGAGACGGAACCAGTTCAGAGGAATCGTTTATTAAACTTTTCTTTCAGTAGTTGACTTCCTCAGTGCAGATAAGGCCAAGGTTCGAGAAAAAAGGTCGTATACAGTATGGAAAAACCTCATGTGAATTTTCCAGCAGTGGTGTAGCTACTTGGAGCTGCTTTCCATATCAGAATGGTACCATCTTTCATTGCCTCTCCATTGGCAAACCGTGTAGCTCTATGGTTGCACTGAAGCTGTGGAGAATCAGATGCCAACTTGCCAAATGCAGATGCTTCTGTGGTGGGTCGAGGCACGGCTTTGCATTTCCACGTCTAGCTGCAGCTTTTCCCCCTCTGCTGAAACTGTGATTTCAACTGTGATTTAAGGAGGATGTGAAGAGAACTCTGTTGTATTTTAATACCTCTGTACGTAACATTTCTGTCCGCTTCAGAGTTAGGGCTTACTAACCCATTTGTTTGCTTGCCTCAGGCGACAGGGGAACACACTCTGTTTCTGCAGTTTTCTTTTTCTCGGAAGGGGAACGCAGTTCTTTGCTGCAGCAGAGAAACCTTCCAAATGTGAAGTGTTGCAGTTATCTCCTTGAGCCTGCAGAAAGCCCCGGTGCCAAGTCACAGCAGAGTGACATGACGGTTGCCGTGGCCATTCCCTGCTGCTGCCAGGTTCCCTGTGAATAGCTGTGAAAATAACAAGAATTATGTTAATACTGTGCTGCTGCTTTGGGGAAAAGCTAAACCTCTTCCTCCCTGGAGGATGACCGATGTGAAGCTGGGAAAGGGAAAAAGCAGAAGGTCTTTTTGCTTTCTTGTAATGGGAGCATGTGAAAGCAAACCGTGCTTCTTATTTCCAGCAGCTAGATAGAGAGGGATGAATGAGGAGGCTTTATGAAATGTGAATTTATAACAGGAGGCTGAGAACACAGTTAGAGCCGCTTAATAAGAGCTGCTTAATAAGATCCAGGGGTATCAGCCTGGTAAGAGTCAGAGCAGCTGATGCAGATGGGCAATTCCTCACTTGTCTTCCCAGCATTGTCCGGCCATCAGGTTCAGTCCTTTGACTTACCTACATCTTCTGTACAATATTTTCAAGCTGTAAGCTGTATAATTTAACTTTGAGAAGTTTGGGTGGCAGAAAGGCAGAAAGAACAGAAAGCATTTTGTGTCTCTGCTGCTGTTTTAAATCCAGCCGAGGTCGGTAGCAGCTGACTCTATTCCCATCTGACAGCTATTCAGAGCTGGAATTGCATTTGGAACAAGCTGCAGTCTTGCTGAAAAGCATAGTGGGGCAGGCTTGGGGAGGGGGGCTCGGAGCCAGGATTTCAGCCTTCTGTGAGATTAAGGTTGAAATAAATTGACAGGACAGATCTCCCTGGTTGTCCTGCTCTTGTTTTGTGACAGCTAGGTGACTTTGTTTTCCAGGGCGGGCCCTCCCACGCCTCTATGCAGTAGTAATTTCACGTAAAAGTGTGATGCCCAGTTCGGTAAATGATTCTAAGCAGTCTGGTCTTTGAGCAGAGTCCTTCTGCCGCCTTCAGGTGATTCAACCCTAATGATGCATTTCCAAGAGCAGAGTTGTAGCTTTTATTTGCTGGTGACTTCATCACTCCTGCAGAACCCAGTGTGTAAATAGAAAGACAGCTGGAAAGGTGCAGTTTATTTAGGTGGAAGGTAGCTTGTGAGTCAAGAATCTTTAAACCCAGTAAGAATTAGCACCCCTTAAATGTATTATTTCAAATTTATAAAATTCTCCCTTTGATCCGTGACATGCCTGCCAATTTAGCCCTACCAGCATCCAAGTGTTCTGCAGGTTAGTGACACCAAATGCTGTTCTTGCTGTAGCGGAAGTATTTTGAGGGTGGGAGAAGTCAAGGAGCTGTAATTTAGGAAACTTCTAATTTTTGTCAGGGTTTGGGCTCCGAGTTTGCCCTGGGAGCTGAGCCCATAGCCAGGACTGCAGTCTGAAAGTCTGGGGTCTTTTGATGGAGCTGCCGCTGACCACCGGCGTAGCCTCGTCTGGCGATAACGATGTTCTCAGAGATGAGCATTACTCCTGTCACGAGGTGAGATCCATGCACAGAGCTTTGATGTCTTCAGTGGAAGGTCCTAAAGAGGAGCTAAGTATCTTTATTTTAATCATTGTCATTCAAAGGATATTTTAATACAAAATACATACATATATATGTATGTACATTTATACATATATATATATTTGTAACCAAATAAAAGCTAGAACTATGCAAACACTACTGGCTGCTGCTTGAAACTAATGTCTACCAGAACATTTTGGAATAGAGTAGATTTGGAGCAGATTTGTTGGGTTGTTTTTTTTTGTTTTTAAATAAAATGCAGCAGACCAAAGTTCTGCTGCAGTTAGTCGTAGGAGAAACTTAGGTTATTCCTAATCTGGAACCCACTCAAGTAGGTTGTAAAATTATCTGAAGAGTCCTTCCATCTCTAAAATATTTCCATCTGCCTTGGTATTATTGCTAAAAGGCTTTCTTTTGTGAAACATAGGAAAACAGAGAGGCTGGGAGTAGGAGAGCTTGAATGTGATGTTTGGGATGATAGTTAGAAGTAGAATCAAGAAAGGACTGGGAGAATTTTCTTTTGGACGTAGGATTGAGTTGGCTTCAAGGAATCTCCCTACTTGTGAAAATGACCGTTGCTGAGACAGAGGCAGTGATCGAAGCATCACCGGGCTGAATTCTGGTCCCTCTGGAGGTATCAGAAATCTTCCCGCTGAATCTGATGGTACCGGAGTTTAATCTGCTGGGAGAAACTTCGTGTGGTTTCTACCCTTTCTTTGTGTCGGATCCAATCTTTGCTGTTAGGATTAACTACGGTATATCCAACTGTAATCTTCAGTAAACTTTGACTTTTTATTCCTAGGGACTGTAGAAAATTCAGGTTTCCTGTAACATTATCCTCATCCCAACTGTGAACAAGTTACTACTGCTTCTTATAATTTATTGTCTTTCTGTTCCTGAACATCTGTGTAACCCAGCTGTTCACCAGCACCACCCTCCAGTGCTTCATTAGCTTTTATGCACAGGGAATTGTTGCAATGGATAAGTTGACCACGCTAGTTGGAAGAGTAGAAGCCTTCGGAGAATGACTTTTGCTTCCTCTAGCTGTCATTAGAGAGTGCACACACACATACCTGTATATACATATATATGTATACATATATAAAGTGTTTCAATATAAACTCATTTAGCATTAATCTTATTTAATTTATATTTTAATCCAGTTGTAAACCAAAGTATTACAGCTTGTGAAATGATGTGTCTTGGAAATAGGAGGAACCTTTTTAGATGGTAGCTCTGAAAGATCTTTGCTGACAAAAATGCGGATACAAGTAAGACTTAAGAACTTGTGCTGGAGAATCCTAGAGCTTTGCAGCCTTGGGAGGATTTAAGACGTACTTGCTGAGTAAAGTTTGATGGTGGGGAGGCCAGTGTGGGTTACCATTTTTAAATACTGTTGTTGTTGTTTTGGTTTTTTTCTCATTCAGTATAATTAGTGTTGGAGGAATTGCTACAAGAAGCAGTGTGGCGGGGGGTCTGATGGAGATGAGGCGCGTGGTTAAAGCTAAGGGAGCTACGTCGGGTAGCACTGTTTGCTTCTGGTGTCTTCTGTTCCCAAATCTGGAGTGATGTGTGCTGTGTTCAGCTCTGGGCATCTTGGTACCCCCTCGTCAAAGGACCCTGCAGGGAGCCGGTCAGTCCATGGTTTGAATCAGCACTTTAAAAGCGTGACTCAGCAGCATTTCTGCTGCTGGGCTTTTCCAGCAGAATCGCTTTGGAGTCTCCGTCACTCTGCTGTGCCTGCTGGTCACAAAACCCGGGGCTTCTGCCCTGCCTCTTGAGTTGGGATGCTTTAAGGAAGCATGAGGACTTGCATACTAGAATGCCTCGAGGAAATCCCCTGCAAGGGAAAAACGAGGCAGGAATTTAGGTGTGGGTTTGCTGTATATGCTGTAACATGGATCTAAAGTGATTCCATACGGTCCCCTTCCCGACCCCTTCCTTATGAATGCAGGGTTTGGATGAACTTTTGTAAACAAGTGTAGAAAAGGCAGGACAGGCTGTCTCAGTGCTGGCACTGGTTCTCCCAGTGCCCCCTTTGGCTTGCTGTTCCTTGCTGTGGTATCTAATAAGGGTTGGAGCTGCCAGGTGTTTGTTTGAGATGGAGTGCGGCTGCCACCAGACCGGTTGGTCCTGGGCTTTGGCTCCTCTGTGCTGTCAGAGCTATGAAAGCAACCATCGAGGTGGGGTTCAGCACCTTCTGAAGGCTTGGAAATTGCGATGTTTTTCATGGTTTTTAACGGTTTTGTAGGAAAGCAAGTATGTTTCTGGCAAGCCTAGAAATAAAAAGGTAGAGACAGCAAATCAGACTGTAGTCTGGCACAACTGGGAGCTGGAGAGAGAAGGCCACAAAAACAACCGCTAATGTATTTAGTGTCTCATTTACAGTTTTAGAACACAGGCTTTTGCTTTTTACTGATGTCTAGAGGTGCTTTTTTTTTTATTTATTTTTTTAGTAACCTCTGTGGAGGTGCGTGTTCTGCTGTCACTGATGGAAAGAAGAAATGGGTTCAAAGATAAAATCTTGCTGATTCTTCTGTTCCAGGGAGTAATTGCCTTTCCAATGAATTAGCAAGCGCTATGAACAAATTCACCTCTAACAATCTCCCCCAGGCTTGGCAGCGGCTGTGCTTCCTCTTGCTCATCTGCTCAGCCCGCACGCCAGAGTCTTTTTTTATAGGTTTCCCAGAGTTCCTTATATTGAGCACAGTGATGGTCCGTCTACCTTTGTTGATCAAGTAAGTTCATTTAATACTCCCCAGCAGGATTAGTGCATACTCGTAGCTCACTCTGCCAGCTACACGCAATACAATTTTTAGCTACCAGATCTGGCAAATATAAAAAGACTGTAACCTAATCTATTTCTAATTGTAGTCACCAGGTACTGCAGGTTACGTACAAGACCCCTTCTGTGTCACCTGCTGTCCCAGTGCGTAGAAATGTCATCCATCACATCAAATTCCTTTTGATTGAGGCATCCTGTAAGCAACCTCAGTGTGAGGGTGCTTCTCAGGGCAGCTGTCAGGAGAAACTGGTCTGAAACCAGCAGCAGATCCCATCTGGCTGCTGTGTCAAATAGCAGTTGCTCCTGTAAACCAGGCAAAAGGAAAATAGAAAGCCTTAGACCAAGCACTGGCTACTAATTGGGCAGAAAAGAGTTATTTGATTGAAACAGTGGTCTGTATGTGGAATTTCTGTCATTTTTATTTAAATAACTTTCAATAACACAGACATTTTATTTTTTTTTCCCACCAATAATTTCCCAGGTTGATTATTAAGTAGCACTAGTGTCAGTGTGGTGCATCCAGTGACCCCCTGGGGTTTAGTGGGTTGGTGACGATATGTAAGCTGGAGGCTTTGGGTGGTGAGGGGGTTGTGAATGCATGCTGCTGGCTGTCTTTCCCTAAAATCATTCTGATGGCTTCAGGACGTGGGCCAAAAATGCTTCTTTTTGTTTTAAAGCTTTAATTCTTTTCATGGAAATGCTGAAAAAATCTTAGCTCCCTCCCCAACTATTTTTATGTTCTGTTTAGTTAAATTCTCATCCAGCATCAGTTTGTGGTCTAAGAGCAATTTCTACAACGCCCATGGCTAGGACTTTCTAGAACTTTGTAGATCATAGAGGGTTTAAAACCTGTTGCTGTAGGAGGCGACGTTTATAACATGGTTTTTATGCTGCCATAGGGGTGGTGTTAGCAGGAGGGACAGGGAAGGTTCTTTGCGGAGAGCCAGTCTGGGTCTCAGTGTGGTTGGAGTCACTGGGCACCGGTGCCTGCTTGTGGGGTCTTCGAGGCACAGATGGGATTTTCTTCAGAGATTTTCCTCGTGGTTTCCCATTTCCTGAGTGCTTCAGCTCCCCGCTTTGGGAGCAAACAACAGACTCTGCTGCCTTCAGCATCAGCAACGCTGCCAGCATTGAGGCTGTGCACAGGGAGCCTGCAGGCAAATCTTAGGGGGGGAATCGTGCCCCTTCAGAACGAAAAAGTTGGACTTGCCAAAGGCTTTTGCAAATGAGGAGTTAAACCCGCTTTTGGCAGGGTGGTGGAGTAGGCCTGGGGGTTTTAGCTGTTAACATATGTTCAGACCCTTGTTTTTGCAGGGTGAGATGGGCCGTTTCAGAGATCTGGGCAAGGAAAAGTGGTAGCGTTTGAACCCCGTGTTCTCATTCCAGGTTTCCACCGAGAACTGCACCAGGTATGTCGATGCCGTCGGTGGGGTGGAGGGGGAGTTGTGCAGCATCGCGTTACGTGGCTGGGAGTGTGTATGTGTTAATCGGGAGGGCATGGGTGCCCCATGCCAAGGATGCCCCAGGCGAATGGGCACCTCTGGAGACCAATAGGATGATGAAGTGTTCCCAAAAAGTGGTCTGAGCTGTGCCAGTCAAGCTTGCAGGGTAGTAGTTTTCTGATGAGCTGGTGATTTGTGTTGGGAGAGGAGTGAGACACATTTCACGGTAAGCTCCTTGCACGGTGCTTCTGCAAAGCCATGGGGCTGTCGTGTACCAGCACAGCTCTGCACGAGCTCCCCCTGCTCATCCTCTGCTTCTGCACACAGCGTCAGTAGGAGTTCAAAGTTTCAGCCAAGCTGAAGCTGTCTCCCTGGAAATAAGAGGGTATATCCCTGCAGAACATGGTGCAGGAAGAAAGGGAGAGTGATGTGGGATTTGTGCCCCAGCTAGAGCCTGGGACAGAGAGCTCAAGACCTATTGCCTGTCACCAAGGGAAGGCGCTCAAGTGGGTGGTTTTCTTCTTTGCTAGAGGGAGGCTATCATGTCTGCTGGAAAAAAACTGCATGTGGGGTCTGGGGTAATTCTTGCTAGAAAACCAGTTATATTACTGGTTGCATTCCAGCAGGAGAATAATTAACAAAATACTTCTTTTAGTTAAAAAAAATAGTGTTAATTCTCTTCTGGTGATGGTGCCCTGCTTACATCATCTAGCGTGTGATTCACATCACGCCCCTGACAATGCTGGTTTTATTTCCCCACCTTAGAAGCGGCGGCAAATCTCCCTACAGCTGCAGGCTCGTTGCAGACTGTAAATGGGAAGAGGCCCTTTCCCTGGGTGCTGCTGAGCACTGTAAAGGATTCAGCCCTCAAAGCGATTGAAAACAGCAGCACTTCAACCACGCAGATAGTTTGCCTGCATTAGCCAGAGTTTCTTTAGATTGCCAGGGACACCCCGTCTGGTTCTTCCTAACCTGAGCCATTCCTTGTAGCAGGGAAGTGATCTGCAAAGTGCAAACAGAAACAGCGAGGAATGGAGGTTGGCTTAGCAGGGAGGAGGGAGACACCCAAAATATGAAGAGGGCTCATCTGTTTTCAGCACTGGCTGGGGCTGCTGGCGCTGGAAACCAGCAGGAGGTGTTGGGTGGAACAGGTGAAACGACAGCAAAGTGTCATTAGGAAGAAGTGTCCCATGTGTGTCTAGCACGTTGTGGATGCTGCAGGCAGGGAAATGCCAGTTCTAGAACCTGTATGAGTTAGGAGCCTGCGGGAAGCCCTGCTGTCTTGGGAGACAGGCGTGCAAAGATGCCTATACCCTGTCCTACAACGTTAAAGCTGAGCAGCGCCAGTGGTTTCTATCCTGGAGCCATGAATGGTAAGGAAGGAAAATGAGTCAGTCCCTAGGGGAGGCAAATTTGCTGTGCGGGTTTCAGAAACACCCTTGGAAGGGACTGACGGGTGGCAAGTGAAGGCTGGAAATGGGTAGTACCAGACAGATTTCAAAGTGCCGTTTTCTGAATGTTAGGTTTTCTAGCATGTGTTTAGGCTGTTGAAGACTGAAGTTTGCTTTCATTTCTCTCCTTTACCTATGTCATTTCTTCT
Organism: Limosa lapponica baueri; assembly: GCA_002844005.1. NCBI lineage: Eukaryota > Metazoa > Chordata > Aves > Charadriiformes > Scolopacidae > Limosa > Limosa lapponica. The sequence goes on from KZ512238.1 coordinate 18,599, forward strand.
GTTTAAACTCAGCAGCCAAGGGGAGGGTGCAGAGGAGATGGAGCCAAACTCTTCCCAGAGGTGCAGAGCGGAAGGAGGAGCAGCGGTAGGCAGAAGTTTGTACGAGGGAGATTCAGGTTAGGTATTACAAGACACTTTTTCACCTTGAGTATAGCCAAGTAGTGTTGGAACAGGTGGTCCAGAGGGGCTGTGAAATCTCCATCCTGGGAGATAGGCCAGGCTTGACTGGGCGAGACCCTGAGCGCCCTGCTGGAAGTTAGCCCTGCTTTGAGGCACCCAGAGGCCTCCCTCCCACCCTCCCTTATTCTGGGCTTCTCGGTCACTCCCCTGGAGTATGAGATATTGCCCCACCACATGCTGCACTGCATAATACAAAACAAGGGGTAGAGAGTTTTATCCTACGAGTACATTTACAGTTACCATTTTTTTTTCATTTTTACATCTCCAGTCTATGGAGAAGTCCAGCTGCTCCCCACGCGTGAGCGCAGCCTCCAGGATCCTGTTTCCATTGGACTATGCCAAGCTGTATTTTTGTTACTCTTTTTTTTACATTACATTATCATGTAAAAATGGGCAGCTTTAATGGGCTTCATATCAATTCATATCAGTTAAGCTTTTGAAACATATTCAGGTATCTTTTAAATACTGCTGTGTAAGTTCCTTGTTTAATCTGACATACTCTGATTTATTATTTTACCGTACTTATCTAAGGCAGTACTTTAAAAAAAAAATATCAGTGCATTAATTTTTTTGTAGACTGTCAGCTATGTTAAGCCTTCAGCTTTACTTAGTTTTTGTCCATGTACTTAACCCCCCTCACCCTCAGATCTGTGGTTAAATGTCTTCATTATTTTTATATTGCAGTGGAGCTTATTTATTTAAACCTTCCCATTACCTTTGCAGTCAGACCCAGTACCATTGGCTATGAAACTGTGAAACTGGTAACAAATGAAAAATGAAGCTAGATATTGGTTAGTTTTACCACTGGTTGTAAAATACAGAAAGTAGCAGCACAAAAGGAGAAAAGTACAATTGAAATTACTCAGCCCGGGGCGGGGGGAGGAAACACAAAACTATGGCTGAGAAACTTCTTGGAAACGAGTTTTAACCTGATGATGTCACTTCACTGGTTCCCCATTTGGTCAAGTTTAAAAGCTGTGTCTTGAGGCAGAGAGGTGCGTTTGGCGTCCGTTCGTTCATCTATGTGTGTAGGGCATTGCTTTGATAGGGGAGTTTGTGCTCCCGAGATGCTATTTTCTTAGAGTTTACACGTCTAAGGAAACTCTATGGATTACTGTGAAGCTTTTATTTAATACTTCATTATATGCAAATTGGTAACTGAACACAACTGTTGGCTTGAAGAGTTGAGGGCTAGTGGGGAGGAGGAAGGTGCTGTTTTGTCGTGGAGGCTGTTACACTAACGAAAGGTGGACTGTGCAATTCTCCTGATGACAGCTCTGATTTTGGCACGAGGTGTGAAGCCTCGTCGCCCCTGCGGCTGTCCCCTGCCGCAAGGCGAATTAGTCCTAAATTTGCTCTGTAGAAACAGAGGGATGGGGGGTTGTTCACACAGGCACGTGTTTGCAGGCTGAGGCCAAACTGGATCTCTGCAGGCTATTCAGGAACGATGTCGTACCTGGTGCACAGGTACTTTTCCCAAGTGTTAGAAGGTTTCCAAAGCCAGGGTTATGCTGTTGAGGGAAGCAGCTGATCTGGGTTGCGGGTGACTTTGGGATGGAGAGCAGAATTTTGTCATACCCGTTGCGTGAGTCTAATTCTTTTTGCCCAGGCAAAAAGCTGATGTGTGACAGCTACGTTGTCACAGGGCAAGTGACTGAGAAGTGATTTGAAGTGAAAGGGGAGTGTTGTCATTCAAGTAATGCATGTTTCTTTTGTGTTTGTGTATGTAAAATTGCTGACAGTTAAGACAAGCCAAGGGGTGCGAGAGTAATCCTTCTTGGTGGCAAAACAGGGACTTTTCTGAATAAGCTCTTTAAAAAGCTGGGTTAGGAAGAGAGTAATATGCAGCTGTAGGTTCTTGCGGTAACGTATTCCTCACCTTGTGCCCCACGTTTACAGGGAGGGTTAGCGAAGGACAAGAGAAGACTGTATCAGGTTAGCTCACAGAAATGAAAGCAAGCTATTCAAAGTACTGCTTTTGTCTGAAAAGGGAAAGGAACGGATGTGGGTTTCCCCTAATCCCCTGGTATCTTAAACACTAGCTGAAGCTCCCACGAGCTGTGCCCCAGTTGTCCCCAAAGCTGCCCTCTGCCCCCTCTTTTCCCTGGTGTCACCCCCCGTATTTCCTGTACAACACTGTGAATATGACACCGGTAGCTCTTTTTAACGTTTCCATGAAAACTGCTCAGAGCATGAAATGCTGTCCTACGCTGTCACGCGGTGACGCTGTAGCAGACAAGCTGTGACTGAGAGCCCTGTTCCGCTGAACAATAACCCCCAAACAGGGACGCTGATGATTGAGCACTTCCTTGCAGAGCAGTGGAAGAGTAATGTAACAAGAGTTAACAACGTAAGTGGCTTTGTATAGCAACTTGCTAATCAAATTTGATTTCCTAATGAACTAGACTGACAATCAATTTCTAAAATGTAGAAGCCTCTTAGAGGGAATAGTCAAGTATGTCTTCAGCAGAAAGTTTTAACTGGGATAACTTTTAATAAAGAGCACAGGACTTTTTTCCTTTTCTTTTTTTTTTTTTTT
>KZ512242.1:0-21286 GCA_002844005.1 Limosa lapponica baueri
CCAAAACTTGTGGTGACCGCTTGGTGAACTCAGTCTGTCTAGCCATATATGGTTCTTCTTTGGCTTGCAATATGTTTCGGTGGGCGATTTCTTCAGTTTGTTCCCGTTCCTAGGTACCTGCCTTATTCTTAACCAACCAGCTATGAAACTCATAACATTTCCTATTATTCATGCTGTCTTATGCTAATGGCACTACTGATTTATAACTCATAAGATTTTTGCTGAACTACCAGGTTACCTTTATTCATTGGCTTTAATCTGTTACCAAACATACAATGTCGGTGCTTTGGTTGTTCCATTCATTTTGTATCTCTTTAAAGTAACAATAATACTCAGCACTGGTGAGGCCTCACCTTGAGTACTGTGTCCAGTTTTGGGCCCCTCACCACAAAAAAGACATTGAGGTGCTGGAGCGGGTCCAGAGGAGGGCAACGAAGCTGGTGAGGGATCTGGAGAACAAGTCTTATGAGGAGAGGCTGAGGGAGCTGGGGTTGTTCAGTCTGGGGAAGAGGAGGCTGAGGGGAGACCTTATCGCTCTCTACAACTACCTGAAAGGAGGGTGTAGCGAGGCGGGGGTCGGTCTCTTCTCCCAAGTCACAGGCGATAGGACAAGAGGAAATGGCCTCAAGTTGCACCAGTGGAGGTTCAGATTGGATATTAGGAAAAATGTTTACAATGAAAGGGTTATCAGGCATTGGAACAGTCTGCCCAGGGAAGTGGTTGAGTCACCATCCCTGGAGGTATTTAAAAGATGGGTAGACATAGTCCTTAGAGGTCTGGTTTAGTGATGTTTTTTTTTTATCAGAGTTAGGTTGATGGTTGGACTAGATGATCTTAAAGGTCCCTTCCAACCTAGACAATTCTATGATTCTATGATTCTATAATATTCATGACAGAGGAAAATGGGTTTTCCAAAGTCCCTCATCACAGTAAATCATTAAGAAACTAGGCAGGCAGTTAAGATGCATTTCTGGCGTTTTTCAAGCAATACATAACTGATGCTCGATTCACAGTATTTTCCAATACCTAGTATTTTCCTCAGAAGATATGAAACCATGAAGGCGTTTGTGAAGAAGGTGAGGTTCTGTTTGCTAGAGTCTATGAGCTTGGATTATATTTTAGTAAAATTAGATTGTGATAGTAATTGAAATGTGGGAGCAGGATTTCATTGTTCAGTCCCTCTGCTGATAAAGAGAACTGAGAATTAGGAGTAATTGGGAGCTGTGTTATAGCCTAAAGTCTCTTCAGGTAGAAAATCTCATTACCTAACAAGGACATTAAAATGCATCTCATCCTTTTCCTTTTGCTTCTCAAAAAACAAAAGCAAAACGGAGAATTCTCTGCTTCCCCATATTTGGGCAAATGTGGGGAAAGAAAAGACTGTTGAACTTTCATATCTATGAATTTTAAAAATGCTAGTTTCATTTCAATTACTCAATTGAATTATTCAATTTTAATTCAATTACTTCCATGAAAATGTGGAATTAATGTCTTTATTTAAAGTCTATTGGGACTATTCATTACTTAAACCAAGTATGTAATAAGTGAAATGGAAGAAATGCAAAATCTTCAGAGCTTGAGGAGAGAAACACTAATAAAGAATTGTATTAAAAGAAGGTTAACAAAAGATGTAGTCTTAAACATGGATTAAAATAGTAGAAATTATTGCTTGTGTGATTTTTCTGAGTTTTCTTCTCTTGCTTATCAGTTGGGTATTGGAATGAATAGTGCTATCTAATTTCCTACATGAGAAGAAGGGTTTGAGGAGGAAGAATTTCACACTGGTATAAGGCATGCCATGTTCATGTAGGCCATGAAGCGTCTGAAGTGTCTTTAGAATTTAAACGTATGGCAGCTGTCGTGGTTTGGGCCAGACTACCCACCGAAATGAACGACAGATGCTCTCCCCCGCCTCTTCTATCAGGGACAGGAGGATGAAAGAGAAAGAGATTTATGAGTTTAAAAGAAACTAAGCTACTTTAATGAAATATTAGTAATAAAATAAGAACAAGAAAAGATAATATTAAAAAAGAAAATAATGAAATATTGTTGTGGTTTGGGCTGGACTGGCCACTGAACAGAACGACAGACGCTCTCTTTTACTTCTCCCCCCTTCAGAGAAGGGAGAGCATATCCCTTCAGGGAGAGAAATGAAAATATTAATAAAATAATATCAAAAAAGAAAATAAGGAAATATATAGAAGATATACAAAACTGTACTGAGCTCCCAGGATAGTCATGTCACCAGCAGGCACTGAGAATGTCTCAGGTTGGACTCAGCGAGGGACAGGAATTGGATTGCAGATCTGGATTCAGGAATGCACGTATTAGGATCAAAGGCAGACTAACAGGCAGAGTCCTCCTCCACAAAGGTTTTAACTGTTTAGCTTGCTTGATTTCAGCACGTTTCACAACTGTAGATAACCTGTGCAATAGCATCCATGGTTAAGTCCACCCCTCGATCACAAGCCCATTGTAGGGTTTGAGCAGCTGGAGGAGGACGGCCTTCGGATCGACCTTGAGAGTGTTGCAAGAAGATAAAGAGGAATTCCAAGGCGAAAGTAAACATGTATCCAGATGCTAAGCGAGAGACTTTTAGCCAATCAGAAGTGCACGGCTGAACGCGTGAGAAAATTCATATAACCAATGATGAATAAGAACGATTCGCACGCTTGTCGCGTGGACAGCAGTAACTCTTTATAAACAAGGCGTTTGCTACAATAAAGCGTCTTCTGTTTTACCAACATCAGGAGTCCGTGTTGCTAGTATCTCCGACAGCCCATCTATATGTTCCATCCCTTCCTTGATGACCTGAAGTGTCATGGGCCTACCGAGCTAAAAATAGCTCACCCTTATGTTCCCAGTCTAAATCTGTCTGGAAAATCTTAGCAGTCTGATCCACACTTGTTGACTGTTTCGATGTTCCTCAGTGTCCCGACTCATGGGTACGTGGGCATCTACATGGCGTACCTTTACAACTAGTTTCCCTAGCTGGTCAGCAAAACCTTGCCGCAGTTCAGCAGGCAAGATGAGTTTATCTTTGTGCTTCCAGTTGCTCTGTTTCCACTGCTTTAACCACCCTCACAGAGCATTTGCCACCATCCATGAATCAGTATAGAGATAGAGCACTGGCCACTGTTCTCGTTCAGCAATGTCTAAGGCCAGCTGGATGGCTTTTACCTCTGCAAATTGACTCGATTGTCTTTGTCCTTCAGCAGCTTCTGCGACTTGCCATGTAGGACTCCACACAGCAGCTTCCACCTTCGATGTTTTCCTACAATACGACAAGATCCATCAGTGAACAGAGCATACTGTTTCTCATTATCTGAGAGTTCATTACACAGTGGGGCTTCCTCAGCGCGAGTCACCACCTCCTCTGGTGGAATTCTGGAGTCTTTGCCTTCGGGCCAGTTTGTGATCACTTCTACGATTCCTGGACGATTGTGGTTTCCTATTCGAGCCTGCCATGTGATTAAGGCAACCCATTTACTCCAGGTAGCATCGGTGGCATGAGGAGCAGAAGGAACTTTACCCTTAAACATCCAGCCCAGAACTGGTAATCAGGGCGCCAGGAGGAGCTGGGCTTCAGTACCAATTACTTCTGAAGCAGCTCCAACTCCTTCATATGCTGCCAAGATTTCTTTCTCAGTTGGGGTATAGTTGGCCTCGGAGCCTTTGTATCCCCAATTCCAAAATCCCAGGGGTCGACCTCGAGTTTCCCCTGGTCATTTCTGCCAGAGGCTCCAGGTAGGGCCATTGTCCCCGGCAGCGGTATAGAGCACATTTTTAATGTCCCATCCTGTTCAGACTGGCCCAAGGGCTACTGCATGTACAATCACAGAATCATAGAATGGTTAGAGCTGGAAGGGACCTTAAAGATCATCGCGTTCCAACTCCCCTGCCATGACAGGGACACCTCCCACTACACCAGGTTGCTCAAAGCCCCATCCAGCCTGGTCTTGAACACTACCAGGGATGGGGCATCCACAACTTCTCTGGGCAACCTGTTCCAGTGTCTCACCACCCTCACAGTAAAGAATTCCTTCCTAATATCTAATCTAAATCTCCCCTCTTTTTGTTTAAAAACACTATCCCTCGTCCTATCGCTACGCTCCCTGATAAACAGTCCCTCCCCATCTCTTCTGTAGTCCGCCTTTAGGTATTGGCATAAAACAATCTCTTGTTTAATTTGTTCAAAGGCCTGCTGTTGCTCAGGGCCCCACATAAAATCATTTTTCTTTCGAGTCACTTCATAGAGAGGGCTCACAATCTGACTATAACCTGGAATATGCATTCTCCAGAAACCCACAACACCTTGTGTTTCCTTTTTGTTAGTAGGTGGGGACATAGCTGTTATTTTGTTAATCACATCCATTGGGATCTGGCAATGCCCATCTTGCCACTTAATTCCTAAAAACTGAATCTCTCATGCAGGGCCCTTGACCTTACTTCTTTTTACAGCAAAACTTCCTTTCAGAAGAATCTTGATTATTTTCTTACCTTTCTTGAGAACTTCTTCTGCTGTATTACCCCACACAATGATGTCATCAATGTATCGCAGGTGTTCTGGAGCTCCACCCTTCTCCAGTGCAGTCTGGATCAGTCCATGGCAAATAGTAGGGCTGTGTTTCCACCCCTGGGGCAGTCGATTCCAGGTGCACTGGATGCCCCTCCACATGAAAGCAAACTGCGGCCTAACTATTCCCAGTTAGGCTCACTTTGGCCTCCAATAAAGACAGTTCTTGAGACCCACCTGTCACTCCAGAAGTAGTGACAGATTCTGTCCCTTTATGATTCAATGGCAATAGGGTACACTGTGCACCAGTGTCCACCATGGCTTTATACTTTTTGTGGCTCTAATGGCCATCAAATCCACACAGTCCAATAAACTCGGTTTTCCCTCTCCTCATCCTGGCTGGAGGCAGGGCACCTCTGGTGTTGAACATAGTACCTATGATTAGCAGATGAGTTCCTACCCGGACCGGAGGATCGCTCACCGCAGTTCAGAGCAGCCATCCTCCTGTAAGAATTCTTACTTTTACCTTGTAACTCATGTATTTGTGCTTGTAGGACTGAGGTAGGTTGTCCACCTCACCTCCTCATGTCCTCTCCATAGTTGCAGAGGCAAACCCACAGGAAATCTTGTAGCATGTTCTGTTTCTCTTGAGCTGGTTTTGTAGGAGGGCATCTTCTCCTAACAGCTGCAATGTGGGTCCATGCAGGGGAAGAGTGGGATCTTTCCTCCATCCTGGACAGTTTATCAAACAATTTATCAAGCAATTTGTCATTTTTCTTTGCCCTTTTCTCATTGTTCTCAGTCATTTTCTCGGTCATTTTCTCCGTTTTCTCAGTCAGTTTTTCAACAGCTGCCACAGTGAGGGGACGAGAGAGACTGTCTTCATACTGTTGTACTTTGTTAGTCACTTCCTTTACAGTTGGTGTGTCAGCATCAGATCCTCCCCAGACCATTGCTGAAAATGTGTGGGAATACATTGATGGTGCACTCTGCACAAACTTCCTCAGCAAAGATCGTGTGCATGGCACTTCATCAGGGTCTACATTCACTTGCCAGTCACCATAAATCACCTCTCGCACAGACAGTTCTCTCAGGTACTTTATACCTTTTTCCATGCTGGTCCATTTGCTTGGACGGCAGTCGATATCATCCTTAAAGGGATACCTGCCCTTTACGGCTGACACCAGTCGCCTCCAGAGACTGAGAGCGTTTGACTTTCTCCCAGTCGCTTTATCAATACCTCCATCTCTGGCCAGGTTTCCCAACTGCCTGACTTCTTTATTGTCTAAGTCTATGGCATCGGCCTAATTACCCCAGCATTGGAGCAACCGGGTGATAAGTGTCTCACCTTCACGACAGCTAAAGTCCTTCCTCATATTTTGCAAGTCCTTCATAGAGAAGGATTGAACGATTACCTCTGTGTCTGATTCCTCCTCCTGCGTTGACGCTGCCCAAGAAGGACTCTCTCCCTGATCTGCTTGAGAAGGACCCTTTCCTTTGTCTGCTTGGAGAAGGACCCTCTCCCAGATCTTCGTCAGAAGAATTCTCTCCCGTTCTGTCTGGCTTGAACTGGTCTGGGGGAGGGGAACGAGCTTACCTCCTTTTCTGCTTCTTGGTTACCAGGGCAACTTGTACCTGTTCTGATGGAGTTTGATTAGCCGTGGTACTCATTGTTGAAGCAGGTGGAGTAGTGACGGTGCTCGTTGTCAGGGCTGGAATAGTGGCAGTGGTCATTGTCAGAGCAGGTGGAATAATGGCAGAGGTCATTGTCAGAGTTGCAGTAGTGGTGGTGTTCATTGTCAAAGCTGGAGTAGCTCGTGTCAGTACAGGCGATGGAGTGGCTTGTGCTAGTGCAGGCAGCAGAGTGACTTGTGCCGGTACAGTTGGTGGAGTGGCTTGTGCCAGTACAGGCTGCAGAGTGGCTCATGGGATTTGAGTAGCAGCAGCGTATGTCATAGAACACCTATTCCTTCACTGAGATTTAATAAGAAATCACCCCTGCAACACGTTCAGGAGAATCAACATTAAAATCCTGCTTTTAAGGCAGTAACATTCATTTTCGAAATCCAAAAGGTTTCCATCCCCTAGCTCTAGTGGTGTCAATTTGGCATAAGCATTAAAGGGCAAAGTAAACTTTCCCCAGGTAAAATCAAAAGTGTAACTAGCAATAGAATCCATTACGTGATACCCAAGATACACAGGTAAAACCATTATCTAATTTATCATGTTATAGATCTACATACCAAACCACAGCAGAATAGCACGTTTAAACCAATGCATGCAAACATAAAGAACAAATAAAGCATACAGCACATTCAGCAGGTTAAGCAGTGTTGCATCAATTAACTTCAAACAAAGCCCTCTAAAGGCATGAAATAACATTTCGCTTAAGAACGACATAATGCGAGCTGTCTAATTTCCAACCCCTTAAGACTCTTGTAGAAAAAAATCTGATACTCTCTCAACTGAGCAAGCCATAATTCAAACTATTCAAGCAATCTATGAGAGCCCCGGTCGAGCCCCGGTCGTGCCCCACATTGGGCGCCAATAAATCTGTCATGGTTTGTGCCAGTCTGGTCACTGAGACAAACGACAGATGCTCTCTCCCACCTCTCTCCAAGGAGAGGAGGGAGAGAGAGAAAGAGACTTATGAGTTTAAAATAAACTAAACTACTTTAATGAAATATTCATCATAAAATAATAGCAAGAAAAGATAATAATATCAAAAAAAGAAAATAATGAAATATATACAATACATACAAAACCAGTATCGAGCTCCCAGGATGACAGTTATGTCACCGGCAGGCACTGGGAAAGTCCTAGACTGGACTCAGTGACGGATGGGAACTGGATTCTGGATCTGGATTTAGGAATGCACGGATTAGAATCAAAGGCAGACGAACAGATTAATTTTGTTAGTTTTGTTGCTTAATTTTGTAATAGAATCTATCACATGATGGCCAAGATATGCAGGTAGAACCAAGTAACCATATTATTGTCGTGGTTTCAGCCAAATTTACCATGAACTAAACTACTTTACTGAAGATATTATTTTACTGAAGATTATTACTTTACTGAAGATATATTACTAAGTGCCAGCAGGCACTGGGGAAGTCCCAGACTGGACTCAGCGACTGGGTTCCAGCTCTGGAGTCAGGAACACATGGATCAGGATCAAAGGCAGATGAACAGACAGAGTCCTCTTCAGACGTCGGCCATTGCAGAAAGAGAGTTGACCCTTTGATCCCTCAGCTTTTATACTGAGCATGGGGCAGATGGGATGGAATACCCGAGTTGGTCAGGTTTGGGTCATCTGTCTTGTCTGCTCCTCCCTGCAGGTGTGACCCCTCTACACTGTTCCGTTTCTGACCCTCCAACGGGCCAAATAACAAAGTGAGCTGACCTTGGTTGTTATAGCAAGAGCATACCATTCCTTGGCATCAACTATAAACATAGGTGTTATCACTCTGAGAGTGAAGAGTTTCTGCACAATATGCTGTTAATTTCAGGGAGTTTACTTAGTTAGAAGAGGCTTAGCTAAAAAGTAGAATTACTGAACAGAAAATTGGTTCTGTTTGACCTCTAACCATGACAATATTGTACAAGAGCTGATTCACCTGGTAGTTCTACATCTTTCAAATCATTTCTCAATATTTGAGAAAAATGCATAGGAGATCCTGCAAACCCTTGCCGGAGATGCGTCCAGGTTAATTGCTGTCCTTTCCACGTAAAGGCAAATAAAAGCTGGCTGTCTTCACTTAAAGGAATACTAAAGAATGCAGTGGTTAAATCAATCACAGTAAATTATTTTGCCCAATGTGGTATTTGTGAAAGTATAGTAGAGGGATCGGGCACTACTGGATGAGGAGCCACTACGTGTTGATTAATTACCCATAGATCATGTACAAAACGGTATTCCGGGTCCCTATCCTCATCCAATCGATTCTTTTTTACAGGGAGTATATGAGTATTATATGGTGACACATACTTTTATAATTCCTTGGGCTGAATACCACTCTATTAGCTTTTGAATGTTTTTTTCAGCCTCTTGGGGAATAGGATACTGTTTCACATTCGGAGGAGGGCTTCCTCCCTTTGTTTTTATGTTTACAGGTTGAGCCAAAACTAGCAATCCTACATCCATGCTAGTTTTACTCCATAGCTTTGTAGGTACGGATTTCAATATCTCTGGTGTTGAGGTTCTGTATCATATCCAAAGAAGAGCAACGAAGCTGGTGAGGGGTCTGGAGAACAAGTCTTACAAGGAGCAGCTGAGGAAACTGGGATTGTTTAGTTTGGAGAAAAGGAGGCTGAGGGGAGACCTTATTGCTCTCTACAACTGCCTGAAAGGAGGTTGTAGCAAGGTGGGAGTTGGTCTCTTCTCCCAAGTAACAAGTGATAGGACAAGAGGAAATGGCCTCAAGTTGTGCCAGAGGAGGTTTAGGATGGATATTAGGAAAAGTTTCTTCACAGAAAGGGTTGGAACAAGCTGCCCAGGGAAGTGGTTGAGTCACCATCCCTGGAGGTATTTAAATGACGTAGACGTGGTGCTGAGGGACATGGTTTAGTGATGGTTTTGTCAGTGTTAGGTTAATGGTTGGACTCAATGATCTTAAAGGTCCCTTCCAACCTAGACAATTCTATGATTCTATTTTTCACTCATTATTTGGGCTCTCAGTGACCACAGCCACTCCCATGATTATTAAATCTGTTCCTTCAGGTGACAAGTGTAATTATATGTCCAGAGTCTGCAAAAGATCTCTCCCTAACAGGCATGCTAGGCAGTCCTCCATTAATACAAATCGCCCCAATAAACTCTTGTTACCTATAGTTACTAATAGGGGTTTACGTATATTATGCTCTGTCTGATCTGTGACTCCATGTATTAAAATTTTATCTGTGGTCCTAGATCCTCTCAGGGTAAAATTCAAAAGGGGTAACATGGCTCCTGTGTCTACCAAGAACTTCATGACCTTTACCTATAATATGTCCCCGCTGGGCCAATTGGGTTACTCACATATTGAAACTTTCTAATTTTTCTAGCCACCCCTCCAGATCCACAGGGTCCCATTCCTCTAATCATTGTGATTGCAAGAATTCCTAGGGCAGTTCCCTCTGGTGATAATCTCTTCCTGGTATCCTGTCCCGCGGCCAGTATGGGCATTCCCGCCATAAATGTCCTAAATTCCCACAATAATAGCATTCCTTCCCATTTCTCTTTCCCCTCTTCTGTCTTAGTTCAGACCACAAATCCGATCTTCTCCCCCTCCGGCCCCTATCTCTCATTTGCAAATTCCTTGCTAAAGCCACAGCCAGTAAATTTGCCTCCTGTTCTTTCATTTTTTTTCTTCTCTGTAACCTGCTCAACTTTTTGCCTTTCCTCGCGTCCATCATACACAAACACAGCAACACTTTCTCCCTGCCACCCAGGCATATGATCTTTAAAATATTTCTGTATATCGGGGGCTGACTGATCCACAAAGACGGTAATTGTGAGCACATCATTAAAATGTTTTGTGGTCATTCCTCCACATTTCAAAAAGGCTTGTGTCCTGGGTTGAGAGACACAGGACTAACTTTTCTTCTAATGCTGAGGAAAACTGCACTTTTAGAAGACTCTAGTGTCTGAATTCATGAAAATATTTACTTTATAGCCAGCTAGGCTATGTGGGATTCAAGGTCTCGGTGTTTTCGAGCCTTGCCAGGTGCAGGGACAAGGAGGAGTGAGGCCTGGGCATTTGACCCAGGCTGGCCAACAGGATTATTTCATACCATGAACGTCACATTCAATATAAACTAGGAAAATTTGCTGTGTAGCTCTGTCTCCCTTGATGGCAGCAGTCCAAACAACTCCTTGCCCTGGTGCTGGACCCCTGAGGCCTTCCTTTCCTCCCGAAGCCATTGTGCTCGCAGTGTCCGACATTTACTGTCCCCTGCTGGGAGTGCACAGCTTCCTACTGATATAATTGGCTGAGTATAATTCCTGTATAGCTTATATCAGTATTGGGATTAATACTGGTTCTTTAGTATTATTGTTAACTATTTAGTCTTAGTCTATTAAATCTATTTATATTTCAACCCTCGTGTTTCTTTGTGTTCCCCGATTCCCCTTTCCGGGTGGGGAGGGGTGATCGGGTGACAGAATAATTGTCTAAACGACAATAAATTGTTATAGGTTTTCTCAAACCATAACAGCTTGTTGGAGACAAGCTGTGAAGCTTGGGTCAGCAGGAAAGCATGTACTTCTAAGGACACTGTCCTTAAAAACAGGCTTTAATAATGGGTGAACATCAAAAGACTTGGAGTTCATTTTAGTTCAAATAGCAGCAGCATTCAAATTAACTATGGAAATCTGGTAAAGCAGATTGCTAGATATCTGACAATATTTGCAACAATAGTTAGGTATCTGGTTTCTGCCAGTGTTTAAAATTCTTTAGAAATTGCAGTTCTGCATTACTGCACAATGTTGGTTGATTTGGTATTTCAAAAAAGAAGGTAGGAGGAAATTAGAAGAACCAGCCTAGTACGTGGTGCAGTATAACTAAAACATTAATACTAAGTACTGAAATGCTAAAGATAATCTCATAAATTAAAAGGAGGGTGTTGGGAATCATCCAGTATATTTAGTCTATTGCCAGTTGAGGCCTAAGTTTTCTTCAAGATGCATTTTTACTTAACTACTTCTTTCACATTCCCCTGTATACTGAATGAATTAGAGTATTTAATATAGAGTGTTTTCACTGAGAAGCGCTGTCTTCATTTTAATGCATTTCATGTTATGACCTTAGTCAGAACTGAGTTTAAAAAAACCCAAAGACCAAATCCATCACGACCTGCATCTCCCATTTCCTTTGTCTCTGAATATATTGAGAAAGGGAAATTGAAATCCCAGAGCCATCTTTTAGAATACTGAATGTTAAATCAGTCTTCTTCTCAGTAATTTTCTCACTGTTGTCAAAATAATCATACTCAGCTCTATTTGATGAAGTTGTTATACATCTTAATGAAGCACACTAAAAATACATGCCCATATTTCTACAGATAATTTGTGTAGTGTAAGTATATTAGTAGGGCCTCACATGAATGGATATGAATTATTGAGGTGTGGTGTGGCTTGTCAAATACATTAAAAATGTCCATTTGGTGTAAAAACAAAAGAGTGCTGGATGAATGTTTTATGCCATTATTAGATACTGAGTGATTATGGAAATGCATCATTGTGTCCTCACAGGAATCAGTAGAACTGTACAATATTTGTTTTTTGTTCCTTTTGCATGTTGCAGAAACTTAAGATACCCTGAAATCCTATTTTCTCCAGATGCTCTTAACATGGAGTTTCTAAGGGCTGCAATGTATTTCTTATTATTTTCAAGTTGGACATGCATAGACATCTTAAGAATGAGACAATATGTGATTTGATTCAAGGTGCCTTCTGAGGGCATGTGATGGCATGAATTTTCTTTATTCAGGTCGGGATTTGTTGCATCATAAGTAATGCAGTGTTCACCAGGGATGGGAAACTGTATATACCAATCAAGTGACATAATCTCATTTCAGGAAAGCAAATTTTTTATAAAGAAGGGCTTAATTTATTAGCAGTCTTGGTAGTTCAGATGCTCCGAGGTCAAGCTGCTGTTCTCTAGAGCTGTCTGAAAAGAGGTAAGTTGTAGATCTTGTTTTTTGAAGCATATATCTTTTTTTGAGAGGGTTTTGGGAAAGAAAAACATTTTTTCTTTTGAGATGCTCCAACTTCTATCATAAAGTCTAAATCATCTAGATCTTGTCTCAAGCTCCTCCAGTGCCTGAAGCACCTCCTCCCCTTCCTTCTTCTCTGGCCTTGATGTTTGCAGTATTGTTTCTCACACTTTTTTTCCTCACTCCTCACACTACCCTCCAGCACTTTGCCTTTTCCTTTCTTAAATATGTTATCACAGATGTGCCACTAGCTTTGCTGATTGGCTCAGCTTTGGCCTGCCGTGAGTCCGACTCAGAGAGTGTGCAAACGAGAGAGCAGGAGAGAGAGAGACCGAGAGACAGACATACACAAAAAGAGTCTGAGAGAGATGGAGAGAGGGGAAAGGAGAGGGAGGAAGGGACAGAGAGAGAGAGAGAGATCAGGAGAGAGAGGCACAGAAGGAGACAGGAGAGAGAGGGACAGGGAAGGGGCAGGGGGGGAGAGGCCAAGAAAAAGACAGAAAGAGACTGATTGAGTGAGAGAGGGCCAGAGAACAAGAGCCCTAGAGAGATGGTGAGAGACCAACTGAGAGAAAGAGAGTGGCACTGAGATAGAGGGCAAGAGACCGAGAGAGACCGAGAGACAGTCAGTCTTGGGGAGAGATGCCCCGAGAGAGGGAAAGAGGCACCGAGAGAGAGAGGCTGACAGATGGCGGGACACAGAGAAACAGAGGGAGAGAGATCTATGAAGAGAGAGACTAACTGATATGATCAGCCATAAAGGTGGCCTGGTTAGAAGGGGAAAATTACTGAGCAAAATAAAATGTCTGCTGAAAAATAGTAAAAGAGAAAGGCCTGCCAGCCTGGAACTGTGAACCTGGGAACTAGACCTGTGAACCATAAACATCCTTGAAAAGTGTAGCTGGCCTCTTTGAAGTATGGCTGGGGTACCTAGGAACCAGAGACATCCTGAGATACCACTGATAAGCACAAAAAAAGGACTGTAATCGCATCTTATCATCTGAAAAGGTGGAAAACAGTCTGGAAAAATAAAATTGCTCTGAAAGAACAGAATACATCATCATTTATTGGATGTTCCAGGTGAAAAATAGAAATTAGCAGCATCTATTGGCTGCTCAAAATAGAATGTCCTCTCCCCTTTTATGTCTCTGTGTTATAAAAAGGACTTAATTTTTATCCAAAATGGAGGCTGTCTATTTGAGAACTCCCCATACTGCACATACTTTTTCTTTTTCCTAAACAGGCTGAATTCAATGCATGAATTTTCTATGAGATCTTGGACTCTCTGGGGACGTCCAGCTGACTCCAAACTCTGTGATGCAGATTATCTTTGAAGTGAGACTCTGGTGCTTTATTGGTTCCCCTTTTGGTCCCTTCTTCCCCTTTGTGGTCAGTGGGGTTTCTCCTCCCACCTCTGGGATGGTTGGGTTCCCTTTTAAAATCTAATTCACTTGATATTGATTATATATATGCATATAAGTAATCAATCATAAGTATATTTGCTACTACATTGTTGATAAGTTGCTTCACTAATGATACGTTTGTAGTAATCTTTCATAGTTGTCACGTCCCACTCAGACCCACTCCTAAAGGGGGGGGGGGGTAAGTGACTCAGATTCATAAATCCCCAGTGGTGCAGACTAACGTGAGACAAATCTCAAGGCAAACATTTATTAGGTTAGTAACCAGGTCTTAACTAGGTCCACGATAATTACTTAGGTATAGAACAAATTATGGCAAGTGGTAAGGTATGCATTGCATTAATTAGCAACAGGCATACAACAAACTATGGCAAGTGGTACTTAATAACAGATATACAATGAATTATAGCAAGTGGTACAGTATGCCTTGCATTACTGCTTTGTTTCTTCAAGACTGGTCGTGGAGACGCCAGTGTCTCTCTTTCCCATGAATAGCACAAGAGATAACCAGGTATTAGCCTTATCAGTTCCTTGAGCAGAAGGCCTGGTACTTTGAGTGTTTGAGACATTAAAAGTCTCTTCAGGCTACTTTGTTTAGGAGGAATTATGAGTGGTCCCTTACACCACCCCATGGCTCAAACACTTGAAGAGAAAATTATGAGTCATCCCTTACAATAGTATATACCTACTTGGTTGTTGCTGTTATTGGTTGTTGCTATACGATTGATTATTGTTATTATTGACTGTTGAAATACTTTTGATTACTGATAGTAATTTGTAATAGCTTGATATATATGTTAATATGATAGCCTTTCTTATAAACATGTGGGGGAATACTGATTATACACAATTCGGCCATGGAATTCTCAGTGGTACAAGGATGGGCATATACGTTATGGATTTTCACTAAAGAAAGGAAGGATCCCTTCCATCAAGAAAGATTTGTCACTAGTTTGAAAGAAGACCCCTTCAAACAGAGCATACACACTCTGTAGGGGCTGGGAATTGGAAATGCCAATATATCTTTAAAATTATTTGAATTAACGGAGATGGACAATTCAGATCTTGGGACCATATAGATGAAAAGGGGAATCCTATGCCTGGAATATTCCATAGATTTGTTCCTATGCCTAAAGGCAATCAGTATTCCTCCACAGATTTTTTCAAAACCTTACTATATACTACATCCACTGAGTGTGAAAGGGAGATTCTCCAAAAGCCCTTACATAAACCCTATTATAATAAGATATCACGCTGTAGAGATGTTCCTGGATGGAGTTTATCAGACCCTGCAAACTCTGAGACAATGTGGATATTCGCAGACAGATTAACTTGGTATTCTGTAGGAAGCCACAATAAAACTAAAGATAATTAGAAAATTTTGGTTTTCACTACGGGCCTATAGGATCCTGATTGCTCTGAGTCATCTA
Organism: Limosa lapponica baueri; assembly: GCA_002844005.1. NCBI lineage: Eukaryota > Metazoa > Chordata > Aves > Charadriiformes > Scolopacidae > Limosa > Limosa lapponica. The sequence goes on from KZ512242.1 coordinate 15,063, forward strand.
ATCTGGGTCCGAACGTTACTGATTTACCTAAACAACCAAATCCGGCACATGATTCAGATTTATTTGAAGATTATACTACCCTATTTTCACAACTACCAGGGCAATATGTGGAGAAAAGCCATTCGAGTATTTACCCTCAACCTGAGCTGAAAAGTGTAGTCTAAGTGCATTAATACCATCTACACAGGTTAGAATCACTGTCTCTTCTGCCCCTGTAACTCATAACTACTGATATATATGGGAAAAAGTGTTACAACACTCTGATAGAATGTGGCACTAAGTTCTACCTGTTTCTAAGAGCTTTTATCAAATGATTCGGGGTTGCTAAACTAGAAAGAACTATTGCAAATGTGTCAAAAGAATTAGAAAAAAGCCATTAATGAAACCACAGAGACTATTATAGCCCTACAGGAAGAAATCAAAGTATTATCTCAAGTGGTAATACAGAATGGATTAGCCTTAGACTACCTATTAGCAGCTCAGGACAGAATATGTGCATTATTGAATAATAGCTGCTGGTTTTATGTAAATCAAGACCAGAAAAATGAAACTGATATAAATAAGATAAAGACTCATTTAAAAATATTACATGAAGTAAGACAGGGATCTCCCCTAAATCTATTTAGATGGTGTCGTGGGCAGAGGGATTAACTTCACTCATAAGAGAGAAGCAGTGAAATATTTATTAAGGTGAAACAGTGATTTAACAAAATTAGTAGTAAACGCAATAGTGTTTTACAAGATTCGATGGCAAGGTACACTTGGTTATTTACTGCACAGAGGACAAGGTCAGACAAGCTGTCAGGGAGACTCTCCCACTGAGTCAAGGTTTCAGAAAGGACCCCCTTGCTTTCTAAACTCCTTCTCAGAGAGGAGTCTAGGTGCGGCTGGATCCAATCCTAGTCCCAGACTTGGTCAACAGTTTATGTCTAAAGGATTATACATGCGCAATCAATCCTTTATATCACTTAGCTAAGATTTCAAAGTCTAGCATGCTATTAGTCACTTACCGAGGATCTGTTGCAGCAAGGAATCTCTCAAACTTAAGTGGGCATCCCTGCTCAAGGGGAGATCCTGGTGTGCAGCCCACTGCCATGCAGGAGAGCTCAAAGGGCTCTTGGGCTGTCCACTATTTATAGAGTAAGATAATTGACCTATAGTCATATTTGCATGGGAACAAAATTTCTAGGTCCCCACTCTAGACAGTGTTTTGACTGTGTTGCCAGCCATCCCCCGAAGTCCAGGTGCAACTCATCACAACTCCCACTGATGGTTCTGGCTTGAGCAGGAGCTGGGGGAAGAAGAGGGGGAAAAACAGGGAGAGCACACTGCCACAGATGGTTAAACTCTTGGTTCCCAGACTTAGGTATAGGATTATGGACTAAAAGGATTTTAGTTGTTGCATTTGCTATCTTACTTTGCTTTGTAATTATGTATGTGTGTTTGCAGTGTTGTATTATCTTATGTATTCTACTAACTATTAAAATAATGAATAATATAGTGTGATCCTGACAGTCAAAAGAAAAGGAGGGATTGTTAGGAAAATCTCATTCCTAACTATTTGTCATGGTTCTGGCAGAGATAGTGCTAATTTTCTCTATAAATTGTTATAGGTTTTCTCAAACCGTAACAGCTTCTTGGAGTCACCTCCAAAAATCACTAGGATGTTCATCTTGCCTTTGTCTGTGCTCCAGTACCTTAGCGCAATTTACCACCATTTCTTTGCATGCCCTCTGTGGGAAAGTAATGGAAGATTGGTGAGGAGGACTGTAAACATGCTCAAGTGACTCACATGTGGGGTGCTGGAAAACACATATATCACACTAATTGTTGCTTAGTTTTGTGTGCTCAACAAGTAGAACATCTGCACTTAGATAACATAGGCCTGGGATGGACTCAGGGGCACCTTATCGAACATGCCTGAGATTCCTGCCCTGCTGTTGAAAAGATCAAAGCACAGTGGAAAACTCTGCCTGCTGGAATCCTTGAAATACAGGCCCAAACAGCAAGTGGGAGCTCTCTTGCTCTCTCACTCCCTTGCTAACAAGGACTCTCTTGCTAATAAGGACTCTCTCCCACTCCGCAGTGTCGGCGTTCCCCTGCTTGCATGCCTCTGCCTGGGTGCTGCTTCAGAGATTCCCTGATCCATGAGGTATTGAGATTAAATTTGTTCTTTGTCTTTAATCTGTGGTTCCTGCGTCCTGCCTGCATCGGCTCACACACCCTGATTGCTTCTGCGAAATTTCAGAGTGTAGTTTGGCAGGTGGCTCTATCCTCTGCATTATTATAATCCCAGTTTGGATCATTTGCCAGCCAGGGGTTTCTACCTCCTCCAGCCTGTTGTGCTAGTTCTGCATCTTTATTAATTATCTTTTCATGTTCATCTGGCCGAAACAACTCTCTTAAAAAGTATTTCAGTGTCTTCCCAATTTGGGTTATATTCAGTGCATGTATTAGAAAACAACCAAGCATGTTTTTCAGCATGCTCTCTCAGTCTTGGCATTTTACTCCCCCATGTAGTTAAATTGCCATAATTCCTGATTTTCTGATTAGTAAATATGTGCAACACAGGGGGAGCTCCACGCAGTCCCAGTTGCATCATCAGCAGGATTAGGTAAGACAGAAATTATAGGATAGAGTCCAGTGGCCGGCAGAGCAGAATCAGAAAACAGAGAAGGAGTATTAGGCACATAAAATGGAGCGGACACGATTGGAGCATTATCTGAGGCTTCGTTCAGGACAGTAGCCTCCGCTACTGCAAGCATTAACTTTGGTGATGCCTCTTTCATCCCGCTCCTCTGACTCTGGTGTTCCCTATCCTGCGCCCAGTCATCCCAAACGTACCAGTAATCCATTTGTCCTGCGAACCTATCCTCTAGGCAATGTCGCAGAACGGTAAATTTGTGCTGGTCAAAGGTCCCTTGCGGTGGCCACCATTCTGCCAGGTTTCCATCTCTAGTTATAACTGGCCACTCTAATCGACATAAAATGTCAGTGTGCTTTTTTGATAAAGTTTCTGTACCAAGAATCCTATTCCAATTTTGTATGACCTTGGCCAAGGGTGTCCCCTTCTCTGAGCCGGGTAAATTTCCCACCATTTTCTCGATCTCTGTGCACTTTACACTGACCAGGCCACACGCTCCCTGTGCGATTTATGCTGCTCAGGCCATGCGCTCTCAACAGCTGCAGCAAAAATTAAACCTTCTCTCTCTATCTCCCCAAGGTCTGCTCAGGGAATTTTAACACTCACTCTTCAGCGCCTTCCGCTCCAAAGGTCCCAGGTGAACTCACCTATTGCTGACAGTTGGATGTTTGGAGTCGAGAGGATCCAAAGGTGGTGGCCTAGGGTCCCAAACTGTTAAAGGAAAAGCCGCTGCCTGAGTATTCACACACCACTGATGGTGTTGCACACATATACACTTACTCTCAGGCGTGCCTTCTTCAGGCTCGACACTAGGTTTCCCACAGCAGAGTCCCAGGCATCGGATTTTATAAAATAATTCATTTAATCGAAAGGTACAGCAGCAAGAACAGCCCAAGCTGTTATACACCCACCCCTCATGCACCCTTCACGCACTGTCCATGCATCTTTTAGTCCAATGGTGATTTTTGGTGTGGGGTCTTCTAACAGCTTATTGGATTCTTTTTATGTGTGCAGGCAGGCTCTGATCTTGTTGATTTGCAGTTTCAGCTGAGAGTTGGAGGCTCCTTATCTTCTGTTTTACACTCCTTGTACACTTGCACTCACTGGGAGAACATGAAGAGCTGAAGAGTCCCAGACTTGGGAAAAACACTACCAAAACATCAGTATGATATCAACATCTTCCCATACTAAAAGACTAAACACAGCACTGTACCATCTTCTAGGAAAATTACTAAGAAAAATAACTCCTGAGGGACTCCCCTTCCTGAGGGGGACAGAGGGCCCAATATGCCGGGTGGACCCTCCTCAGAGAGAAGTCTGCTGTCTTCCTGGAGCCTGGGTTAAGGACATCACCAGGAAACTTCCTGGCTTAGTACGGTCCTCAGTCTACTGTCCATTATTGATTTTCCATGTAGGTGAGGAGGAAGCTGCGACTCGCAGTTCACAAGCAATAAAAAGAGACTTCAGGGAGTTGGGAGGGATGATAAGGAAATCTGGGGCACAGGTTATTTTTTCATCACTCCTTCCAGTTGCGGGCAACGATGCTGGGATGAACAGACGGATCCAGTCGATTAATACATGGCTTTGCGGCTGGTATCACCACCACAACTTTGGTTTCTTTGACAATGGATTGGCCTATACAGCACCGGGCTTCTTGACATCAAATGGGAGACACCTTTCTCAAAGGGGGAAGAGGGTTCTTGCCCAAGAGATTGTGGGGCTGATTGACAGGGCTTTAAACTAGATGTGAAGGGGGAGGGGGGTAATAATATCAGGCTTGTCTGTGACAAGCAGTGTGGTAGCTCATCAGGGTTGCTGGGGGAGGGGGATATTACCTGGCTAGCCCTTGACAAGCCAAGGGATGATGCTCCAAGATCTGTGGGAAGGGTCCCTAGCAAAGACCCTCAACGGGTTGCTCTGAGATGTGCTGGGTACACTGCAGCACACTCGAAGTCTTATGGGGATGAGCCAGGGGCTCCTGAGGCAAAAGGAATCAGGGAGTCACAGATAAAACACCTCAAAGAAAGGCCACCTGAGGAGAAGCATGAAGGAAATGCATCCACTCCATCCAGTAAGTCAGCTCCATCAGGCGCTCAGCTGAAGTGCCTTTACACAAATGCACTTAGCCTGGGGAACAAGCAAGAGGAGTTAGAGATGTGCGCATGCCTCCAGGGCTCCGATCTTATTGACATCACAGAGACGTGGTGGGATGGCTCTTATGACTGGAGTGTTGGAATGGAGGGATACTGGCTCTTCAGGAAGAACAAGCAGGGAAAACAAGGAGGGGGTGTTGCCCTCTATGTCAATGACCAGCTGGAGTCCATGGAGCTCCACCTGGGGATGGATGAAGACCCAACAGAGAGCTTATGGGTCAGGATTAAAGGGAACACAGGGGCAGGTGATGGTACAGTAAGGGTCTGCTACAGACCACCAGATCAGAGTGACAGGGAGGGTGGGGCCCTCTATAGACAGACAGGAGCAGCATCGCGTTCACAGGCCCTGGTCCTCATGGGGGACTTCAACCACCCCGATATGTGTTGGAGGGATAACACAGCAGGGCACAAGAAATCCAGGAAGTTCTTAGAACATGTCGATGACAACTTTCTTCTTCAATTGGTCGAGCCAATGAGGAAAGGGACTGTGCTGGACCTCGACCTTACCAACAAGGAAGGGCTGGTGGGGAATGTCAAACTCAAGGGCAGCCTTGGCTGCAGTGGTCATGAAATGGTAGAATTCAAGATCCTTAGGGCAGCAAGGAGGGTGTGCAGCAAGCTCACTACCCTGGACTTCAGGAGAGCAGACTTTGGCCTCTTGAGGGACCTGATTGGCAGGGTAACATGGGAAAAAGTACTGGAGGGGAGAGGGGCCCAAGGAAGCTGGTTACTCTTCAAGGATCACCTTCTCCGAGCTCAGGAGAGGTACATCCCAAAAAAGAAGTCAGTCAAAAATCCAGGAGGCCTACATGGATAAACAAGAAGCTCCTGGATAAGCTCAAAAACAAAAAGGAGGCCTACAGAGGGTGGAAGCAAGGACAGGTAGACTGGGTGGAATATAGAGAAACTGTCTTAGTGGCCAGGAACCAGATTAGGCAAGCTAAAGCCCAGGCAGAATTAAATCTGGAAAGGGACATCAAGGACAACAAGAAAAAGTTCTATAGGTATGTCAGGGATAAAGGCAAGACTAGGGAAGTTGTGAGCCGTCTCCGGAAGGAAAAGTCACCCAGGATATGGAGAAGGCTGAGCTACTGAACGACTTTTTCTCCTCGATCTTCACTGGCAAGGGCTCTAACCACACTGCCCAAGTCACGGAGGGCAAAAACAGGGTCTATGAGAATGAAGAACTGCCCACAGTAGGAGTAGACCAGGTTCGAGACCATCTAAAGAACCTGAAGGTGCATAAGTCCATGGACCTGATGAAATCCATCCACGGGTCCTGAGGGAGCTGGCAGATGAAGTCGTTAAGCTGCTTTCACAGAATCACAGAATCACCTAGGTTGGAAGGGACCTTTTAAGATCATCTAGTCCAACCAATAAAAAAAAATAAAAACAAACAAACAAACAAACAAAAAAAACAAAACACC
>KZ512260.1:3787-13893 GCA_002844005.1 Limosa lapponica baueri
TATTAAATCCCCAACTTCTCCAAGATAAAGCACACAAAAAGATTAATATGAATTCATTTGTCTATGGAACAGAGAAAGAGGTAAGTTTTTTCCCCTCTCTTTGCACACCCACACCTGTATTCTGAGAAATCCAATGCAATTTTTTACTTCCCCAAGTGGCCACCTCACTATTCTTTCTGAATGCTTAGATCAGAAGGTTCAACATGTGCAGTTTGCTTTACTACACTGGTATAGTCTTCACAACGCTGTTTTAAAGATCACAAAGTAAATCTAGCCATAATCATTCTGAACTTTTCTAGCACTGCAGGTCTGGTTCCTACATTCAAGGTCTGTAGGTTCCACTTAGTCTAACCAGATGAGCAAACTCAAATCCCTCGCTTGCCTTCTCAGCTTCATTTGGTTTCACTGGCAATGCCTGAACCACCACTACACTTACCAGCCCTTCTCAGGGTGGAATACCTTCCTGCCATTTATCAAGTATTTCCACTGCATAATTATAAGTGCCCCTGACACACAGTAGCCAAGGGCCATTTGGAATTCAGTAAACTATTAACTTATAGTCACTCTAGGTAACAATTTACGATTTGCCTTGGGCGGCAGCTAAGCCAAAGTGCTCCGAATTTGCAATCTAGCTTTATTTCAGAGAACAAAGTTACCAGCTAATCTTCAAGACTGAAAGGCTTCCACCACCACCCCCCCCAGTGGTTTAGAAAATAATCTGTTATTATTCTAATGTGTTTTGTTCTTTGGTTTTGGGTTTTGTGTGGTGGTGTTTTTTTTTTTTCTTGAAAACCCTATGCAACACCTCCTTATATATTGAAGGAAGAGGATGAACACATGCAAAGATTTACTTCCATTCACACATTTTACAGGCTTCTGACTGATTGTTTGGTAAATGAACCATCCTATAGCTTTCCACCCATCCCCCAAAAACCTCCTCAGCTTTTCTTCCCCACCCACCACCATGCTACCCAGCTGTACTCCTTTGCTGCTAGTAGTAATAGCTGTAGAATCAGTAGTGGGGAGGGACTTACACTGGTCACTCGACGGTAGATCTGCGCAGCATTTTGGCACTCGGAATAAGGATACTCAGACGTGGCCATCTCTAGCATACACATCCCAAAAGCATATACATCAACGGATTCATCATATTTCTCCTCATACATCTCGGGGGCCATGAACTCTGGGGTACCTTAAATTAAAAGAACGATTCAGACTCTAAATGTCTCAAAGCGAGCAGAGGCTGCTGGCGTTACTCACCGCAGGAGGAAGCGGATGGGCAGACCTGTGAGACAAGAGAAAGTGGAGGCAAAAAGAAGAGGGAGGAAACCCTTAGTCACTGTTGCATCAACGTACTTTGTGAGTCTTCCATTGCAAGGCCTTTATGAAATAAGAATGGCATGAAAGGACTGATGCAACTCCTGGTTTATGCGTGTTAGTTAATACAAGTATCAAAACAGACTGGATCAGGCTGGAGTCAAATGGAGAGGAGGGGATAAGAGGGGGAAACTGTAGACTAGCCACAGGCTGCAAACCAAATACTAAGGAGAGTTAAGACACTTACCTTTTCTCCCTGTAAGAAAGAAGGCACATTAAACCTTGTTTCAAAAATTACCTGACTGCCCTCTGCTGCAAAAGAAGTAGTATTGGTAAGAGCCCACAGCTAGTCTCTGACCTGGTGCTCCCCATCTACTTTTTGAAGTAGAATGGTTCAGGAAAGGCCTTGCAATGAAAAACTCTGTTGTTACAAATATAAATCTTCATGAAAAAAGGATAAAAAGTAATTTTCTGCAAAGGCCACTCACCAGAGCCCTTTTCTTCATATACTTACCTTCCCACCTGCAGTATATTTATAGGCCTACTGCAGATACAGGCATTAGTGAGGGACATCCTACAGTCAAAAATACTCAGAAATACAGAGAGATTGAGTTACAGGCATAGAGCGTGAGTGAGATTCAACAGGTCCCATTTAAATAGTGTGCAGAAAATTATTGCCCAGTGAAGCATCACAGCGTCCCCTCTGTAAGCAAAGGGTCTGCATTGTATGATCAGATTTACTTTAAGCCAGAAATGCAAGTTTGCTTTTTGTAAATTTAAGCACAGAATTATTTCCTGCAGACACCACATTCAAGACAGTTTACAGATCATTCTAGAGCCACATTGCTTGTTTTCATCACACTAAACAAAAAAGAGGATGCAACTGCACTCATTTATCCAACAGCTAACAGTTAACAGATAGCTTGATATGAAGTGGTAATTTTCCAATGATAGATTTGAGGATAAGTTGCGTATGCTTAAGAAAATATATTTTTTGATACTGTATACTTTTCTTGCCTATTAATACTTTGACTTCGTTAAGTAGCAGGAAATATTTCAGCAACAGCTTGTAAGATAATTTACCGGTATATACACCATTGATCCCATCTAAGAATCTAGTATAGGACTGTTGAGTAATACTACATTTTAGCAAGCTCTAAATACTGAGAGTGAGACCAACTTCATTCCCTGTAGCCTATTCACCCAACTATAAAAACAGAGCTGATAAAACCAGTTCTTTAAGGAATTCACAAAAAAGACTATACTAGTTCCATCAAACCAATTTATGAAAAAGGTCATTAGTGGATACATAAGAACAGAGCAAGTACAAGGCAATACTTCCCCAATGCATCCTCCTAACTTACATAAAAATCCACATTCTATACACTCCCTGAGTAAGGCATTATACCACAGACTGACTGTGATATAAAAGATATACACTGACTTTCTTTAGTTTGTTTACTCAAAGTGCAAGAGATTTAATAGTAACCCCTGCTAACAAAAAAAAAAAAATAAAAATTGGCTGTATAAATTAATGCTAGGCTAAATATCAAAATGGTGTTTGGTCACCAAAATGCATTTCTTGAAGCATCATGTTAAAGCTGATATTTATATGTAAGTCAAGAGCGGTTTTATCAACAATGTTGCACTAAACTGTTGGGTAGGGCAATGAATGTATATTCCAAAATACTTAATGTTACTAGACAAATTTCAAAAGCACAACCAAAACTTGAACATGTGATCTCATCAGGAACACAGAATGACCTCAACAGCCAAGAAACAAAGCCTACACATTTCCAGGCTTTGACCACGTAACCTTTGAAACCATATTTTATAAGAAAGCTCGTAAAAGATTCAAGTTTCCAAACAGGTAGACTGGCTCGCCAGCCTCCAAAATAGGAGAGGCTTACCTATCACACTTTTGGCAAAAGAAGCTCGTTTCAGGGTTGCCAGACCAAGGTCTCCAATCTTGACTGATCCAGTGGGGCCAGTAATAAAGATGTTATCACATTTTAAGTCTCTATGAATAATGGGAGGAGTGCGCGTGTGTAGAAATTGTAAGCCTTTCAGTATCTGACGGCACCAGCTTCGCAGTACTTTAATTTTCATCACTTTAAATCTTTTCAAATACCTAATGAAAAAAGTAACAGAAGGTTAAACAGGTTCTGCTAACAAGTAGTAGATTACGCTGTATCATTTGCTGTTCTAAAGTAAGAAAGAAATAATTAGAGAAGCACAAATTTCAACTTCACCTTCTATTTTAGAATCTAGTTGGGCATTTTAAGACTTCAGAGGAGCTGTTCCCCTCCTAAAACTTAAGCTGTCCTACTCAGGATTTCTACCCCCTTTCCTCTAGCCAAGGGACTATACTGCTCAAATATAAATGTGAAATGCTTGATCTATGGCTAATAACTCATTTGCATACAAAGTCACCTTATGGTAATTTGGCAGTTGCCTTGCTAGGTTTCAAGGCACTGCTTCCCTGACAAAGAGTTAAAACCTTTTGCATTGCAACAATCCTTGATCTATTCATTTAAGATGTTTTTTTCTTACCTACCTTTTATTCTCGAACTGCTTAAATAGTTATAACCTTTTCATTAATTAAATGTAACTGGGAGGCAAGGTGGGGCACTACAGAAGAAAAGCTAATAACAACCAAGCAAGTACAGACTTGTTGCAAACTATGCAAGAGCTCTGAAGTCGTTATATTGTAGTCATCAGTATTAGTCCAAGCACTCTGGTCAAGGATTCCAGGTTACACTTTAAACTTGCTTGAAATTTACTTGTTGAGTTGTCACACAAATTAGAATTCTTAGACATCACTTCCCTGGTGTGGGATGGGGTTTGGTGACCTGAGTCTGACTGGTACTACTCACTACTTCAAAAGCATGGACAGATATGGACAGGGCAGGGAACTCTTTAAAGGGCTCTGCCAAATAATTGACATGGGAGAGTTGATACCTAAAGTCAGTATCCCTTTGTAGGTAGAATGTGAATCGAACTTTATTGTTCTAACATTGTCACTTTTTAAAGTCCCATGTCAGAAGAGTCAAATTTCATACCAAAACTATTTTCCAATGCTTATGATCTAAGACTACGATCTTACTCTATTCCTTCATTTCAACAGATTAGAGGTGCCACAAGGTGAATGACCTTTGACAGTACTGGATTGCTTTCCAGCAGTGTATTCTCAAAACCCCTCTTTGGGCAAAACAATTTGAAGTCAACTGCTGTTGTTTTCTTCCTTTTCAAAAAGTATAGGCTAAAATACATTGAGAGAAAAGAACTAGCACGGTGTGTAGAGCAAGGACTCTTATCTCATACAGCTAATGTTACTCAAAGTCCCAGATAAAGGCCAGTGTCATACAACCGCAAGACTGGTAGTAAATTCCGTGATCAGCATGGAGTCTAGCAACTACAGTCTTAAAATAAAACCAAGTCATGTTCAATTATTCTGTGGTAGTGTTCAGTCTCTTCTGCATATCCACTTAACCACGAGAAGAAGTCTCGATGAAATCACTTGAATCAATGCCAATATAGAAATGCAGTATTATTAATCCCTTTTACTTTAATTTCTCCAGTTCAAAAGAAGATCTGGAAAAATCAAGTTGCTAGCAATAATCTTGCTGTGAAAACAGATCTGTAAAAGCAATTGGGACCCAGTTCCAGAAAGAAATCAAGTCTCAAAACAGAATGTAAAGACAGGCAGGGAAAAAGCCAAGCCAAGGAAGGAGACAAACTGAAGGAGGTTCTGGATCACATCAGCTACCACTTGAATTCTTGTATTGACACAACCCTCATTCATCTCTCTTGAGCCTGTTCCAAAGATCACATGGTAGGGGCACTTTAGTTCAGCATCTGGAATCCCTAATTACATTCCTGGTTTGAAATATGCTAGTGTACTGCCAGCTTCTCACTGTTAAAGGACCTGGGTCCAACCATCACCCAGCAGTGTTGCTGTCATTTTTCCATAACACTGTCATGAACTAAATCACATGTCACTTAAGGCAGAAACCATTTTAAAATGCAAGAATATATAAATACATAAAAATACACAGACAACCCTACCAGCCAATATGTTTTCAGTTTTCCTAGTATCACAGGATAACTCAGGCTTGAAGACACGTCAGGAGGTTTCTAGTTTAAGTTTCTGCTCAAGGTAGGGTCAGCCATGAAGTCAGACACAGTTACTCTAGGCTCTATCCAGCCAGGTTTCTAGTGCCTCCAAGGACAGAACCCACCAACATCTTGGGGCAACCTGTTTCACTGATAATCACTACTGAAATAGCTCCTCCTTATATCACTCTGAACCTCTTTTGTTTGAGTTTATGTCTGTTGTCTCTAATCCTCCCACCACACACCACTGCAAAGAGCCTGAACGACTCCCTCATATGCCCTGGAAAACTGCTGTTAGGTCTCCCCTAAAGGATCCTCTTCTTCAGGATGACCAAGTCCAACTCCCTCAGCCTCTCCTCACAGAGCAGGTACTCCAGCACCTGACCATCTTGGTGGCCCTCCATTGAACTTGTTCCTGTTTGTGTTGGTTGGGTTTGTTTTTGTTTGGTTTTTTTTTTCCACAGGAAGGCTGCTGACCTATAGCATCGCAGCTCAAGGAGCTACAGGAAACCCTACTAAGTTAGCAGAGGTAGTTATGAGGGCATATGTCCTACCAGATAGCTGACATGGATTTAAAAATCGATCAGGAACACACACTACAGCAGCTTTAGACAAAACTAGTGGCCGAGACCTAGGTCAGATTAAAAATTGCTGACTTCATTAATAGTATAATTAAAACTTAAAGCAGACAACTCCATTTTTTCCCCAATATTTTAATTCCATGATAGCATACAATATCAGAAAGCAGTTTAATTCCTTACAACAATTGAGTTGTAAAACTTTTCCACTGGTATGCAGAAGTTCAGGGACTTTTCTTCATGCAAAATTAGAAATTTGCCCAGACAGCACTTGAAAATAATGAGTCCACAGTATTTTACCATTATTTATGTGTATGTATATCTAAATGTATACAAATACACAAAAAAGAGGACAATTTAATTTATCACCACACTTTTCTTCTGTTCACTTTTTTTCACATCAAGTGACAACAATGTCTATGTCCCAAAGTCTCTAAACAAGGAAGGTATCACTTGTATTAAATGCGGGTAATGTAAACATACTGAAAAAAGATATGGAAGTAATACTCAGTCAGCCAAGTATCACAAGCAAACACAAGCGTGCAGTGTACATCTAGGAACGACACAGGTACATGAAATACTTACTGATACTAAATTTGGCAAATCAGGAATTTCTCATATAGTTTACCTGTCAAGTCTCAAGTGAAGTGGACAAGAATAAACTAAGTCACAATTATAACACAAACTATACAACAGCAGGGGAAAAAAAGCCAACTCAGGAGTCGACAGTTTAAAAGATCATCAATTAAAGAGTCTATTATTTCTTTCTGACTAAAATAAAAAGACCTTCATACTTCAGAGTACAAAATAATCCTACAGCTGGCAAATCTGAGGTACTTCTTCCTACCATCTCCCTACTTTATAGTTGTCTATTATTACTTTATCATCTTGCTTATGCCACCACATAACAAGTCAATCCAAATATTAAAATCTGTGAGGGGGGGAAAGGAGTAAGAAAAAAAAGTGAAATCCAACACTACATAGCCTAGCACAAAATCAGGTAACTTTAAGGGCATCTGTATAGAGCTGTAAAACTTTTACTTTAATACTGCTCTGAAAAAGCACTTGACCTTATTTACGGTATTTTAGCTGAAATACCTTAAACAACCTCAGAAAAGTCTTCCCTGAACATATGGCTAAAAAACTAAGTTGCAGTGCCCTCCAGTACTATTTCAAGAAACAAATGCTTCCCTGCAATTTCAGTACAGACTCCCAAAGAGCCATTTTTTCCTTCTTTAAGTATGTCCATTTGTGGCTATCAATAAGCATCGTAAAAACACAAGACATTCACAGGCTATTTTAACCAAATAGATTGCAAATTGTTTCCAGCTCCTACAGCCTGCTTACACATTTAGGATTTAAATGCCTCTCCAAGCCTTAAATAGGCACCGAATTAAGACAACGACCCACAACCCCTGCATTTCAAATGCTGGCAGTTTTATTTCCAGTAGATTAATGGTGATTGAATGCTCGCAAACAAGCTCACAGCTCTGCAAGCTTCTTCAGTGCAAGGCAAAGCCATGATTTCAGTAGAACTTCTCATCGGCTCCATGTACCACTAGAGGGCCCTCTCGGCAGCTTGATTTGCCGGTGCCTACTTTTAACATTGGCTTAAAAATAGACCTCGTTTCACTCAGCTACTTCACAGGTTGAAACTGCAGGCATCTGCAGACTTTTTTGTTAAGCACTGCTTCATGGAGTTTCAGCTAAACAAATAGGTGGCGGTAGGTTTTTTTAATATATTATTTGTACTGTAGTAACACCCAAGGTGAGGTGAATTAATTCCTGCTTTGAACTTTACAAACCCACTCATGTTAGATGGAAGGCAGCTGGGGAGGAAAATGAAAAATTGCGAGAAGTGAAAATAGAGCATTGTATTCCTGAGCTCTCAAAATCATAAAGTTTTCTGCATGTGCTTACTAGGACGTTACAAGAAAGATTATGACAAGCTTGCTAACTTAAAGGATGTTCTCCCGTACCCTGCAGCACTAGCAAGACTCCTCTTAAACAAGAGCTTCCCTACGGAAGTTTAGCCCTCAGCAAAAGGGCTCTGTTCTAATCTATTCTGAAATACGATCTATTTCTAGTGCTCTGATTTTGTACGAATGATTCTCATATGCTTTGACATGCCTTAATTTACTTACGTTTTCAATGTTCCAGATGTCATGAGTTCCGTCACCAGAACAATACACTTTTTTCCTTTGACTGTAGACTCCCAGGAATCATAGAACCTGACAATATTGGGATGCTGAAGCCCTTTCAGCATCCCAGCTTCCTCTTTAAATCTTTGTCGCTCTGACTTGGACAGCTTCCGATCCTAATGAAAAAGAAAAGGTACGTGAGAAAGCTTTGCTTTATTTCTTACTCAGAGAAGTAGCAACTTGAAAAACAGCTGGGTACAGTCAGTGAACAAGGAAGAATCAGTATTCTTAAATGCCATTTTGTTTGCAATTACCCTTAAATACACAATTTAGAAGACATTCTATTACAGTCTTTATCATGTATTTTTCCTTACAAATCTGATTGCTCTCAGCGGTAAGAACTGAGTCTGTCAATTATCTCCTCTTCCTGTTTCCTCCTCTACTCTAATAAATTTGGTCATTGCCTGACTTGAGGTGGATGGGAGACAATGTCCTCAAATATAAGCATTCAAGAGTAGACAAAATTGGATCATTTAATGTATCTCTCTCAGATTGTACAGAACAATAATCTTTAGTTATTCCTACATGTATAATATCCACACCACTGGTAACGGATTGGATTAACCCTCCATATAGGGGGTAGAGCATCAAACCTCTCTAACATATAGTATGCACTGTAAATGAAGAAGGACAAGTGAATGAGTTGGATTTTCTTTGGTTGAAAGTATGACCTCATGATTGAGCAAGTTTCCTGTAATCTAGCATTAAGGAAAACAAAATCGTAACTCACATTAGAGACAGAAAGCAATTTTTTAGCCAGAGACAGATCATGAAAAAGCATTCCTGGACAACTCTGTTGTATTATCTACCAACAACTGGCTATCAGATACCATCAATACTCTGAGCAGCTATTGCCAGAATAAGCTGCACATCTCATGAGAAAAGTCTCCATGGGTCAGTGTTGTCAGTTTACCAAACCATTACCAATGCACTGGTGATATCAGTCAGATTGATCAACTGACATAAACTGGATCCATATGCAGTTTGTATTTAAAAAAAAAAAAAAAACAACCAATTTCAGGAGCCCAGAATTTTAGAATCATTGCTTCTAATTGTTATTTAAGAATAACCAGTGACAACCTTGTCAAATCTGAGTAGTAATTTTAAGTCACTTCATTCCATATTTCCTTCTCAATTAAAAGGAGGTAGCAAAAACCTGCAGGGTTTACTTATACTGCTCACAACCTCATATTGCCCTCCAGACAGTAATTCCTCTTCCTTTGTTTACAGGTATTGTGTTTTCTCAACACCATTCAGCCATGCTAATATCTAAACCATCCTACATTCACTTAGATCATTTTCTAAGAGGTTCACAGAATATCTTTAGGCATGGACAAGCTTCATTTCCAGATGAACCTCCAATTTTCAGATGTGTAAGAGTCTTCCAGGAAAGTCTGAAAATAAGTTTGAAATCACCTCTTAACGGTGACTATGAACATCAATCACACACGTACTTTCGCAGTTACTAGAAATACACTAAATTCTTAAGCCTTGTAAATTTAGTCTATAGACATCTGAAGCATTCAGTCCTGCAACTATTTCACTCTGCAGAAACTACTACCTCTTCTCACTCCTTCATACACATATTTCCACAAACAAATTTCTACATAACATGCTTGCAGAAACACACCGAAAAAACATTCAAATACTCCTGTCTGCTTAGGTGTCGAGTTGTTTGTTTGTTTTTTAATACGGAATACTTCCATTTGAGTTTCTTCGCCATCTAATAGCTTTCCTTTCATTACAATAAACAGGGCAGCACAAGTTCTGTTCAAAACCAGTTAATCTTTACTGCTACAAACAGCTGTGATGCAAAAAAGCAGTGAGCTGCAACAGATACATCAGTCAACAGACCGTACCCACATGCTTCTAAGAAACACTCAGTGCTTCAAAC
>KZ512268.1:1309-21420 GCA_002844005.1 Limosa lapponica baueri
CAGATCATCTAGTCCAACCACCAACCTAACTCTGATTAAATATCTCCAGGGATGGTGCCTCAACCACTTCCCTGGGCAGCCCATTCCAATGCTTAATAATCCTTTCAGCATAAAAATCTTTCCTAATCTGAACCTCCCCTGGCGCAACTTGAGGCCATTTCCTCTTGTCCTATTGCCTGTGACTTGGGAGAAGAGACTGACCCCCACCTCTCTACAACCTCCTTTCAGGTAGTTGTAGAGAGCGATAAGTTCTCCCCTCAGCCTCCTTTTCTCTAGGCTGAATAACCCCAGCTCCCTCAGCCTCTACTCATAAGACTTATTCTCCAGACCCCTCACTAGCTTCGTTGCCCTTCTCTGGACATGCTCCAGCACCTCAATGTCTTTTTTGTGGTTAGGGGCCCAAAACTGGACACAGTATTTGAGGTGGCGCCCCTCCAGTGCCAAGTACAGGGGGACAATCACCTCCTACTCACCACGCTGTTCCTGATACAGGCCAGGATGCTTTTGGGCACACTGCTAGCTCATGTTCAGCCAACAGTCGACGGACACCCCCAGGTCCTTTTCTGCCAGGCAGCTCTCCAGCCATTCTTCCCCAAGCTTGTAGCGCTGCATGGAGTTGTTGTGACCCAATCTCTGCAGGAAAGTATGCCTTTTAAGTATAACTGAAGCTACCAAGGGTTTGATATAAATTTCTTGTTTAGTGCAGATTGACTTTGTTAGGGAATTTTTTTTGTACCCCTTGAGGTGAATTAAACATATGTGCTTAAGTATAGACAGATTTAATGAGTAATGCATTGGACAGAGTCCTACTGCCATAGGTGGTTCTGTTTATCAGAACTGGCCCCTGATCACTCATATTCCACATCTGTTACAAGGCAATACTACAGAATTTATCTCATCAGCAAACTTCACTCCCTTAAGAGAATCATTCTTCTTCCAGTCAGTTTAACCCCTTCTGCAGTTGGGCCTTCTTGCCCTCCATGCCAGCTCTTTCCTTGGTCACAAATTGCCATTGCTGAGCGGTTACAATTTGAATTTCCCCTTCAATTTACAGGATTAACAGACTAAAAACTGTAATGCTGTTTAAAGAACCCAGCACTTTCAACTAAAAGAAAAAAGCTGCATGCAAAAGATGAGAAGTGCATGTTATAAGCCAACAATAAGTTAAATTCAGAAAAAGATTACACAAGTAATTTAAATTAAGTACATCTCATAAGATTCATTTCAAGATCATTTTACATTTATAAGATTGACCAAATGGTTGCTGCTAACATGTAATATAGATCAGAATTTCAAGGAGGACAACTTTATATTCAACCACATCCGCAACAATCTAAGAAAGGTTAGCACTTGACAACAGGAAATATGTTCAAGGCAAATAAACTTCTGCAAAAGGATGTGATCTATAATAATTTTTCTCTGTTGACTTGTCTTCAAAGTAAGCTTGATAACATAACTCACTGCTTCATATTGAAAAAGTAATTGATTTGATTGATGAAGCACAGTATTGTATAATTAGCATTCTATTTGAAATTTATGTGGATTAATAAAAGCATAATATATTTTTATATAAAATATTTTCTTCTCATAAACATGCCAGTCTCTTTAATAATCTGGAAGTCTATTGCTTCTTCCTTTTTTTACTTGCTTAAAGTTGCAATCAGGTTTTGGAGTGTTACTACCTATAAAAAAGCAAAACAGAATAACCAAGATGATTCCCATCAGAAGCCTCGCATTGTAAAATATTTGTTTAAATACCTCAAATTACCTGTCCCATGTGTAGGCCTAATTTAAGACTAATCAAAGCTATTTTTAAAAGATTCTATTGTAACTAGTCAGAATACACCAAAACAATAAAAGGCATAAAATTACTTTAAGAAATAGAGTTGTATATGCCTAGATGGTGTTTGGAGTTCCACAGCAAGAGAATTATGCTTTCTACTAATACAGGACTAAGTTTTAGTGTTCTTTTAACAGTTTGGGTTGACAACTGGATATCCATGATCATTCCCCTTAATGGTAAGGCATCTTCCTGCTTGTCTTCTTATTTTGTTTTCCTTCCTAGTGAAGAGTAGCAGTCTTATCAGCTGATTTTATTTTTCTTCTTGAGCACTGCCCAGACAAAGCACAGTTGTGATATGCACTAGACTTCCCCTGAAGAGAGAAAAGGGACTACGAACTGACACATTGCTTCCTAACCGAGATCATCGCTGTGGACAGACTGCCGGGGGTGAGGGAGGGGGAAGGCTGAGTGGAGTGGCTCAGGAGGCTCTGGCGCACTGAGGCAGCTCTAATTTACCTCAGTTAGAGGGACTGTGGGTGCGGGACACTGGAGCTCTGCACGCCCTGGCTGCAGGGGTGGGTGCTGTGGCAATGGCTTCTGTGCCCGGCGGTCAGATGTGGAGGAATTCTTCCCCGGGCAAAGGACGAGGCACCTCTGCCGGCGAAACAGAGAAGGGCCGCCTCTGGCGGCTCCTGCTGGAAAGGGGGTTTACTCCCTACAACAAACTGCTAAATTGCCGAACAATGTTTTGTTACTGCTTTTGAATGACCATCGGTGTTAACCCCTTCAGTCTCCTCCTTCCTCTCTCTCTAAGGCACTGCCAGAGAACTGGTGGGTGTGTATCCACCGCCGGATGGAGATCTGCCTCCTAGTTCTGTTTTCTGGCATAACCTTTTGCTTACCCCATGTCCTAGCCCCAATTGGAAGTTGTCGTGAATGACCAGCACCCAGTCAACTTTGTTGTGGACACCAGGGCCCAAATTTCAGTCTTGGATCCATGGACTGCCCCTTCAGGTGATCCTAGAAGCGATTTTGTGTTTCAGTAAGTGATAATGTCCATGACAAGCCCAGAGCCGCTGACTCAGCTCAACTACTGGACTGCCCTGTCAGTGAGTAGGCTGGGGGTGCACAAGAAGTTGGGAGGGGACACAGCTGGGCCAGCTGATCCCAACTGACTAAAGGGTTATTCCATGCCATATGACATCATGCTCAGCAAAAAAAGCTGCAGGGAAGAAGAAGGAAGTGGAGGACATTTGGAGTTATGGTGTCCGTCTTTCCAAGTAAGCATTATGCAGAATGAAGCTCTGCTTTCCTGGAGATGGCTAAACATCTGCCTACCGATGAGCAGCAGTGAATGATTTTTTTTATTTTGCTTTGCTTGTGCACACAGCTTTTGCTTTACTTATTAAATTGTCTTTATCTCAACCCACGAGTTTTTGCACTTTTACCCTTCCGATTCTCTCCCCTTCCTGCCTGTGGGGGAATGAATGAGCAGATGTGTAGTGCTTAGCTGCTGGCCAAGATTAAACCACAACAATCTGGAAAAATCCTCCTGCTATATTGCTGTTTATTGTAGCCATTTTACTTGTATTACTGTTGGCTATTCTGTGCAGGCCCCAAGTTTGAATATGCTGTGGGTACTATTCTTTGGGACAGTCTACCAGGGCCTTGCTGGTTGGGATTCTAACGTGTTAATTTGCACATCTCAGCTGCTGGCAAATGTTAGAAAGGGAGCTGATTGTACACAAAGGGAGCTGACTTGTACACAACATCCTGCACCTGGGCACCAAGGGTTCCTGTGGTGAAACTGTGGGGCCATGCACCTAAAAGTTTTGTCAGCTATTACTCTATTTAGGCTAATCTCTCAACCACTGACTATCCACTACCGCCTTGGTAAAAGATCAAAATTCTACATCCTCTAGGACTTTACAGGCTATGACCCATCCTCTGATCAACTACAGACCATGTGGTGGGGTCCACCTTACACCATGCAAACCTACCGTGCCAGTATTGACAATTGCCTGAAGGACACCACTTGCTGCAATGACCTTAGCACAATAGGAGCACACAGCCTATACTGGCTGTCTGGCAACTGTGCCATGAAAACCTTCCCATGGAGGTGAAGGGGACACCCGCACAATTGGATGAATAGTGCCTCGGATGCATGTTGAAGAAAATCTCTACACAACCCATGTCTGCAATTGCCCTGATACCCTGCGAATTTGATGTGGCGTTAACCCTTTGGTAAAACAAAGATCCAGATTTCACCAATTTCCCTGGGCCCTCCTTTCTTCACTAGGGGTCTCTGAGCTGGAGAAAGTGATCATCAGTCTCTCTGCTACCCTGGAAAATGTTTTTTTGAGATTCCACATAGGGGATGCGTCAAATTTCATCACACTTGTATTTCAATACCTTTTCCATGTCAGAGAATTCAGCCAGCAAGTGCTCTGAAAATGCAGCAATTTCTAACCATTGGACCAAAGATCTGTTCCAAAGGGCATATCACCAATGCAAAGGCTAGGCACAACTCACATGTGGCATATGGAATGGAGAGTATTTGAAGGGAATAAAAACAATAGGGTGTTCTGTAATTCCTGCCATGAATCTTCTCATGGCAGGAAACCCTATGAAATTAGATTAAGTCAGAAATAGAAAGAAACCTGCAGGCTGTGACTAAAGTTAAGTGGTTTAAGCATGGAAATAATAAAGTTGGATATGAAAGTTTTGTGGAAGAAGAAACTGAAAGATTTGGACAAAGTCTGAATGTAAGGTATCAAGAAAAGGGCAGTTTAGATGAGAGACATTAAAGCAGAGAGAAGAAGCAGCACTAATAAAAGAAAGGAAGGATTTTGATTTACTTAGTGATGAGAAACAACAAATGTAGAACTTCAGAGACAGAAAATACATGTAAAGTATATCTGAAGTACTGTTATAAAACCAGTAACTGAAGCTTTGTGAATATATTGCCTAGAAATTAGGTCTATAAGAAGAAGAGTAAGCCAAAGAATTTCTGGATGGGAAAAGGAAGGAGTAGCCCACCAAAAAAACATGGAGAAGGAGGAGAGCATAGCATTGTGAACAGAAAGACTTACAAGTAACGTTTAATCGCTAACATCAGAACTGACCAGGAAATCAAGGAGAACAGGTAAGGTACAGTATAGCCTTGAATTTGGTCTTCCAGAAAATGCAGACCAAGGTGAAAAAATGAAAGAACTAAGCCAATGATCCTTCACAACTGCAGGTGTAGGACCAACTCCACAGGGTGTAATCAGTAAAGTTAAGAAGAGACTGAAAATAGGAATGGAAGATGTGGATGTAAATATAGTTTCAAGCTATGGATCCTGTGAGAAACTATTGGTGGTAGTTCAGTAAAATCAACTTATATATTCATTACACCTTTTTCCTTCTATCACTCTTGAAGAACCACCTACAAACAAATGAAGACCCCCGAATAGGGGTTCTTCCCTTAAGTCAGGTTGGATCTTGGTTTGATACTCAATTACATCTAAGCATTCGTGTATAAGTTCTTCGTCCTTTGCCTCTACTTTTCCTTTCCACAAAAAGCTCGCTGGGTTGAGGAAAGAGCTGGTAGTTAAAATCAAATCATCCTTTTCAATTAAAATTGCTTCATACTTTAGTATTCTTGAATTGGTTAGCCATTTTCCTGTGGTTTGGGCTAAAATGGTTTTTACTTGGTGAGGGGTGCTAACTTCTATCATTTCCCCAAAGGTAAGCTTTCTGCTTTCTTCGACTAACAAAGCGGTTGTTGCTACTGCTTATACACATTCCGGCCACCCTCGGGAGAATGGATCCAAAAGTTTAGATAAATAGGCCACTGGCTGCTGCTTATCCCCCCGCTCTTGAGTTAATATCCCTAACACAGCTGCTTTGTCTACAGTTACAAATTGTTAAAAAAGAAGGTTTCTCTAAAAAAAGATAAGGCTATAACTGGAGCTCTAATTAGGCTCTGTTTTAAATCTTCCACTTAATCTTTCTCTTCTTCTGTCCAAAGCAATACATTCAGTTCTTCAGCTAACAGTTTGGAATATAGTCCTTCGGTCTTTTGAGCATACCCCTCTATCCACAGTCTACAATACCCAGTCAGCCCCAAAAATTTTCTGAGTTCCCTCTTGGTCTCTGGCAGAGGTAAGTCTACTATTCCTTTGATCCTCTCAGGATTTATTTTTTGACTCCCTTCACTGACTAGATGCCCCAAGTACTTTACTTCTGTTTCCACATACTGCAATTTTGTTTTTGAGACCCTCAAACCTTGCTGGCCCAAAAAGTTCAATAACTCATTCGTAGCTTCTTTTACCCTGCCTTCTTCCTCCCCAGATATCAATAAGTCATCCACACACTGAAGCAGGACTACTCCTGATGGAGGTTTGAATTGTTCAAGCACTTATTCTAACACTTGCTCAAACAAATTCGGGGATTCTGTAAATCCTTGTGTTAGTACAGTCCATAGATACTGCTGTTTCTTTCCCTCGTCTGGATCCTTCCATTCAAATGCAAACAAGTCCCTACTTCCCTGTCTAGGGGACAAGCCCAAAATGCATCTTTCAGATCAACCACACTGAACCATTCCTGTTAGTGAGGAGTGTTAAAAGGGGACATGCAGGGTTCTATTAACCCATCTTTGGCTAGTGCTGGTATTACTGGTTGCAGCCCTTGCCTTCCCTCAAGGGAAATTGGGTACTGCTTTTGTCGAATCACATTCAAATGCAGATTGAGTTTTACCTTGAGGGGTTCTTTTTTTAATCCTCCTTGGTTCCCTTCACTCACCCATACCTCGGGACTTATCTTTTGCTCATCCTGCTCTGTTAGCAACTTCATCTATACCGCTATCTGTCCTCTTAAAGTTTCTATTTTTAACTCCAAACTAGCAATAAGATCCCTACTTAGGAGGTTGCTCCCAGTTTTACTGTCCTTTTGTTCTTTTCTTGGAGGGGCGGGGGTGGGATTGGCCCTGGCAGTTTCTTCTCAGGAAGGCACTATTTCTTCCCTTCTGGGATTTAAGGTAGAAGGGGTCCCACTAAGGGATTCAACTTCTTTGTCGGTTGAGACACCACTAACCATCTGGACTGGGAACATATAAAAACAATTTGGACGGCCCCAAGTCCTAAATCTACTCATCTTAACCTAACAAAAAAAATATTCATTGTCTTCTAATAAAGGTGGTTCCTTATTATTTACATACATGTTTAAAGTCTTACAAACCCAATCCTCATCAAATCCAAATTTAGGCCAAAATACACTAGGAGATCTTATAGGTTCCTTGGTCCAAACAAAAGAACAATACTATATCATTTTGTTTTTATCTTTATCCCTTGTACAAGAAGAATTCTTTCAAAATCTCAACATTCTCCCTAAAGGACGGTCTGGGGGAATGTTCCCGGGATCTTTCTTATTATCCCCTTTTTCATCCCCAGGCCTAGAATTATTATTCCCCATTCTGAACAGAGACTTTTCTTACACTCCTTCCTTTCACTTTGTCCTTACCCAACCGTGCCCCTCATGGGACTACAGAACCACGGATCCGGACTACACACTCGCTTTGTACCACTGTATAGAAACATAGATGTCTCAGTCACTCACACACAGTCTCTCAGAATGCTCCTGTGCAGAAAATCCCGTTGCCAGAGGTCGATGTTCACAAACGACACAGAGGAGTCCTGCAAAGACTTTATTCGAATAAAGGGAGAGTCCACTGGGGCATATCCCTGTGGGGTCTCTCAAACTGCTGGAGGACACAGTGTCCATTTTATCCTAATTCCCCTGATGCATGTAACCCTCTTCCTTTCCCCATTGGCTTCCTTTCCCCAGTTGTCTAACTTCTTCATTTTCAGTTAATTCCCTTATTTTTCTGTTATCTCACTCCTGCGATTTCAGTTAACTTCCCTGTTTGTGAAGACACTCTTACCCTATTTTATCACCTGTTTGTGGAGACACTCTTATCCGTATCTTATCATGCCCTCGTGGGTTTGGGTTTTATATTGGGCATAAACAGCTGGGGTTTGGTAGCAAGGGGCTGTGGTGAACGGCTAGTTCTGAAAGAAATGGAAAGAACCCATTGTGAGCCAAACTTTCAAAGAATCAGAGTACCATCAAACATATTTAAGGATGGGTGGTTTCCAATAGGGGTAGGAGACACACTCTTGGAAGGAGGTGCTCTACACAGGAATGGTCACGCCCTCAAAGGAGACTTACAGCCCACGGTGGAACCCATACTTGAGCAGAGCAGTAAGAAGCAAGGAGCAGTGAAGGAAGATGAGTAAGAAATAAGGAGGGGCAGAGAGAAACCATTATGTGCTGACCCCAACCTCCTGTGCTGCCTGTCATGTCGCTGAAGGAATCGGAACTGATTGGGTGTAACGTGTGGCAAAACCAAGGGGAGTTGAGACTAAGAGACTGGAGCACCTCTCCTATGAAGACAGGCTGAGAGAGTTGGGGTCGTTCAGTCTGGAGAAAAGAAGGCTCCAGGGAGACCTTATAGCAGCCTTCCAGTACTTAAAGGGGGCCTACAGGAAAGATGGGGAGGGACTCTATCAGGGAGTGTAGCGATAGGACAAGGGGTAATGGTTTTAAACTGAAAGAGGGTAGATTTAGGTTGAACATAAGGAAGACTCTTTGCTCTGAGGGTGGTAAGACACTGGAACAGGTTGCCCAGGGAAGTTGTGGATGCCCCATCCCTGGAAGTGTTCAAGGCCAGGTTGGATGGGGCCTTGAGCAACCTGGTCTAGTGGAAGGTGTCCCTGCCCATGGCAGGGGGGTTGAAACTAGACGATCTTTAAGATCCCTTCCAACCCAAACCATTCTATGATTCTTTCTCAATACCCAAATCAGTAATTAAAAGTTCATGTTAGTTGACAATAAACGAAATGAAGTAAAACTCCCTGAGTTGAGACTGTTTTGCCTGTGACAGCTTTTCATGTTGCTATAGAAGTAGTTTTACACTCTACAGTAAATACTTGGAATTTTCACAGTAAAATGTTTTTGTCTCCTATTGCATCTTGGACCTCTGGAACTCCTAGGTTATCTTGGCCTAATGCAATGTATGGGAAACTTAATAAATGAGTTGTTACTTTAAAATAATAGGTTGGGGTTTGTGCCCAATTACTTGTACAGGGCAGGAGGGTCTCAGCCTTTTGCATTCCTTGTATTTTGTGTGTCCTCTTGTTTTTGACAGTACGTAAGCTAAGAGTCTAGTGATAAATTCCTCCCCGGTGTTCTGTGATGTGGGATTAATTGGTGACATACTGAATTTGATGTTATCAAATGTTGTTACTTTGTACATTACAGTATACAGAGGTTTGGGATTAATCAATGAAGTCATGAAGTGTTTAGGGAAGATCGCTGTTACTTATGTTTCCATTGTACTTTTGCAGTCTTCTTATTCTTCTTACTGCCCATCCCTTCCTCAAACTCCTATCCCACCAAAGATATGTCCCCAATGACAGACCATAATGGAACTTTGTTAGAGTTATAACAAAGAGCGGAGATGTTCTCAGTGATTGGTGGAATTAATTCCGACGTACAGCATTCTATCCTGGATACACATATTTAGATCTCACTTTGCAATTATGCTTATGTTTTCCACCGAAGTCAGGAATGATAGGATTTCAAAAAGACAGCCAAGTGTTTCCATTTTAAGGATTTTTTTTAAATTGCTGGTAATGAAATTGGCAGGACTTTCTCAGCTTCCAAGAAGGTTAGAGTGGGTCTTATATAAGCAGAAACCATTGTCATCTGTTTGTATGTTTCAGTGCATGAATCTTTGGGGATTACTGTGGTTGTTCTTCTAGCATACAGCTGCTAGTAGCTGAATGAGACAAACTTCCTAACAACTCTCTCCTGAGTAATGGAAAAGCTGCTCATTGAAAAAAAGTCCATTGAAACAGTAGTCATTTGACAGAAGGTTGACTGTAGCATTGCATCAACCTGCAAGTTACTTAGATAAGGCTTTCTTTGAATTAAAAATTGCCTTGATGCCTCTTAAATGTTGAGTTTTAGACTGCAGTAATTATGGTATTTCTGGAAATCATTAAGTCATGTGATAGGAAGCTGTTAATATATTTTCAGAATTCACTTAAAGCCATTTCTGCAAAAACAAAACAAAAAATTCCCAAACCCCACCAAACAGGGAAAAACACCTTGCCTCTCTCCTTCTCCTTTCCTTGTTTTTCTTGCAGAATTTTCTAATGCAAAAGATCATTCCTGGACCATGGAGGTGCTGCAGTGTGATGGCTGTGATTTCCAAGCTCCATCCTATGAAGATCTAAAGGCTCACATTCAGGATGTTCATACTGCTTTTCTACAGCCAACAGATGTCTCTGAGGAAAACCCTAGCCAGCCGAGGTCTGTTTCCATGAATGCTAGCAACCAGACTGAGATTGAATTTTCTTCTGTAAAGGATGAATTTGCAATTGCAGACGAAATAGCAGGTAAATCTCAACTCTAAGGTTGGTCTCAGCTCTAACCCCCTATTTTACATGTGGCTTATTTCAGTGTGTTTTAGTTTCTGCTTTTAAAAGTGATTTAAAAAACTCACATTATCTTTACTGCTATGTCAGCAAAGCAGATGTCTGGCTTCAGCCCTGTTAGTTCTGCCCATGGCTTTTCCTGTCAATGCAAATATGGAGGTTGATTTTGTTTCGCAGCTGCTTTTCATGTATTTCTTCATATTACTTTTTGGTTTTCAGATTTTCACGGTTGTTCTTTGCTACTATGAACCACCTCAAAATTTTCAACTTTGTTAGTGTGCTAGCTTTCTTTTTTCCACAAGAAGATTATTTGGTAAATTATCTATCCCAAAGTGTACACCTCAGTCACATATATATATATATAGACACTATGCATACTGGTCATTTTTCTAACCATTGCCAGATATGTAGATCTCACCATAAGGAAGTTAGGGAATCCTGGTGTGATTATTATCTATTCAGGATGTGATTGCATTCTTATGCATACAGGGCGGGTGAAGAAAAAACCTCTTTATTTGATTTATTTACATATACACCTTAATTCTCATTTTAGGGCAAAATGCAACAAGTCAGATGGGGACTGGAAGTTACTATAGCCAGAGCCAGACTTTCTATGGTCAGCACATGGCTCCAAATCCTAAACCAACCAACAAGTTTTTCCAGTGCAAATTCTGTGTACGTTACTTCCGATCTAAAAACCTCCTCATAGAGCACACTCGCAAGGTTCATGGAGCACAAGTTGGGGGGAGCTCAATAGGGTCACACACTGCTGGATCCTTAAATTACAACATCATGATGCACGAGGGGTTTGGCAAAGTTTTCTCTTGCCAGTTCTGCACCTACAAATCACCAAGGCGCGCGAGGATTATTAAGCACCAGAAAATGTATCACAAAAACAATCTGAAGGAGAGTTTAACTCCTACTGCTGCCTCTGCTCTATCTGAATTGACATCTGCCTCTGTGCCAGTGCAGGAACCCTGCAAGGAATTGCCTGCAGAGGTGGTAGAACGGAGCATTTTGGAGTCCATGGTCAAGCCTCTAACAAAGTCCAGAGGCAACTTTTGCTGTGAATGGTGCAGTTACCAGACACCTCGAAGGGAGCGCTGGTGTGACCATATGATGAAGAAGCACCGCAGCATGGTAAAAATACTGTCAAGTTTGAGGCAGGAACAAGACAGAACCAGTGCACCTGATGTGCAGAGTAAGAGTGCCCAGAATGCCTCCCCAAACTCTAATTATATCTCTATGAATGTGACAGGATGTGACTTGTTGAATGCTGATGTCTCAAACTTCAGAAGCTCTACAGGCAATTCCCTTATTAGGCCCAACTCTTCTATATCCTCTAAGTTTTCTTCTGTGTATTATCCTCAAATGAAGTCTAAGTTACCTCACAACTCGGGCATAGCTAATTTGTCTGACAGATCCCGCTATGGAGTTGCTGAAATGACAAATTCTTCTGCTGACTTGGAAACAAACAGTATGCTAAATGACTCCAGCTCAGACGAAGAGCTAAATGAAGTGGACAGCGAGAATGGCTTGAACTCTGTGGACCACCAGACTTCAGGAATATCTGCAGAGCAACTGGTGGGATCTGATGGCAACAAGCTGTTGGAAACGAAAGGGATTCCCTTTAGGAGATACATGAACAGGTTCCAATGTCCTTTTTGCCCTTTCCTCACAATGCACCGCCGAAGCATCTCCCGTCACATTGAGAATATCCACCTGTCTGGGAAGACAACTGTATACAAATGCGATGAATGCCCTTTCACCTGTAAGAGT
Organism: Limosa lapponica baueri; assembly: GCA_002844005.1. Lineage (NCBI taxonomy): Eukaryota > Metazoa > Chordata > Aves > Charadriiformes > Scolopacidae > Limosa > Limosa lapponica. Next base: position 13,355 of record KZ512268.1, read on the forward strand.
TCGTTAAAGCTTGGAGCTCATAGGCAATGTCATGCAGGTACAACATCAGACTGGGACACTGTGAATTCTCAGAGTGAAAACATTGTCTCCTCTTTGAATGACAACATGGTTTCTTATGAAAGTGTAAATATAAATGGAGGGAAGTCAGCTGGGATGACAGAAACAACGCAGCAGCAACAGCAGCAGTTGCCTCAATCCCATTCACAGCATCCTTATAAGTGCACAATGTGTAACTATTCTACCACTACTTTGAAAGGCCTCCGAGTTCATCAGCAGCACAAGCACTCATTTTGTGACAACTTGCCAAAATACGATGGACTGCCATCCAACATGCCACAAGAGAGCGAGGCAGATGCTCTCACCTCTGTCAGCACAGTGAAGAAAAGCCAGACCTCAATTCTTGGTCTCTCATCTAAAAATAACTTTGTTGCTAAGGTTGCTCGGAAGGTGTCAAATGACTACCCTTTGGATCTCTCACCAGTGAAGAAAAGAACTAGAATTGATGAAATAGCGAGCAACTTGCAGAGCAAAATAAACCAAAACAAACAGCAAGAAGATGCTGTGATTAATGTAGAGGATGATGAGGAAGACGAGGTGGAGATAGAAGTGGAATTAGACAGAGAAGAAGAACAAACAGAACCAATGGTGGAGGTTTCTAGTTCTTTTGCACCCCAGCAAATGTGGGGCAGAGAGGCTAATGATTCCCAGAAGGAGACAAACTTTAGAAGCATGCAGCATGACTACAATTCCACCAATGGAGCGGAGATTGAGCTCACTTTATCTGAAGATGAGGAAGATTATTTTTCTTCCATTAACATGAAAGATCAACAGAGTCCTAATGCCTCTGTTATGGGAAGCCAGCCAAATATGTGTGGCCCTGATCAGAACAACGAAAATGTGGAGATTAACGACTCTGGCAGACTTTACTGTTGTAAACACTGTGATTTTAGCAACAAATCTGCCAGGAGTGTTAGCACCCACTACCAGCGAATGCATCCCTATATTAAATTCAGCTTTAGGTATATCTTGGATCCCAATGATCACAGTGCAGTATACAGATGCCTTGAGTGTTATATTGACTATACAAACTTTGAAGATCTGCAGCAACACTATGGAGAGCATCACCCTGAAGCTATGAATGTATTGAACTCTGATCACTCTGATCTGATCTACCGTTGTCGCTTCTGTTCTTACACTAGCCCAAATGTTAGAAGCCTGATGCCACATTACCAAAGAATGCATCCAACAGTGAAAATTAACAATGCAATGATATTTTCAAGCTACGTTGTTGAGCAGCAAGAGGGGCTGAACACAGAGTCTCAGACACTGAGAGAGATCTTGAATTCTGCTCCAAAAACTATGGCAACCTCCACCCCCGTGGCTCGCGGGGCTGGTGTGCCAGCTGGTTTTAACAAAAGTGCCGCCAAGAGTTTTAGTCCTGAATGTGAAAATCAGAAGGAACCTTCAGTCAATAGTGTGGTTGTTTATGACTGTGATGTGTGCTCATTTGCAAGCCCTAACATGCATTCAGTTCTGGTGCATTACCAGAAAAAACACCCTGAAGAAAAAGCATCATATTTCAGAATTCAGAAGACCATGCATGTAGCTTCTGTTGACAGGGGCTCTGCCCTGGCTCAAATGTCTCTTGATATGGGGGTGTCTGTCTCCTCAAAACTGTCAAACTTGGCTTCTCAACCTCCACTTCCCCCACCACTGCCCCCAGACCTTGCTCCTGAACTCTACTATTGTAAACACTGTTCATACAGCAACCGTTCAGTTGTGGGAGTGCTTGTCCACTACCAGAAAAGGCACCCAGAGATAAAGGTCACTGCCAAATATATCAGACAGGCACCCCCCACTGCAGCTATGATGAGGGCTGGTGAGTTGCCACCTGGTATTCAGAGGCCACCAGTGTCAATGCAGCAGTTGAGCCGGGGCAGTTCTGAGAGCTCTGTGAATACCCTTGAGAACGAAATGTTCTTCTGCCAACACTGCGATTATGGAAACCGGACCGTGAAAGGCGTGCTCATTCATTATCAAAAGAAGCATCGTGACTTCAAAGCCAACGCAGATGTGATCAGGCAGCATACAGCCACCATTAGAAGCCTTTGTGATCGTAACCAGAGGAAATCATCTGGCAGCATGCCTGCTAACACCTCCAGCACTGAACAAGACAAGACAAAGCTGAGAGCCCTCAAATGCAGGCAGTGTACCTACACATCACCTTACTTCTATGCATTGAGGAAGCATATTAAGAAAGACCACCCGAATCTTAAGGCCACGGTCACATCCATTCTGAGATGGGCATTTCTGGATGGCTTGATAGAAGCTGGTTATCACTGTGAATGGTGCATTTATTCACATACAGAGCCAAGTGGTTTGCTTGTGCATTACCAAAGGAGACATCCTGAACATTATGTTGACTATACGTATATGGCAACTAAACTCTGGGCAGGTCTGGATCCTTCCCCTCCTACTCTAGTGATGCCAACAGAGGCAAAGACCTATAAATGCAGAGACTGCATTTTTGAAGCATCTTCCATTTGGGATATTACTAATCACTACCAAGCATTTCACCCTTGGGCCATGAATGGAGATGAATCTGTGTTGTTAGATATCATTAAGGAGAAAGATGCTGCTGAGAAAATTGGCACACAGCTTGATGAAGTTAGGGCCAGGATTAATTCTGAAAACCAGGTAACATCACAGATGGACCAGGATGTGGAGAACCCCAGCCTTTCCCAGGAAAAAACTATTCAGCTGACTTCTGCAAACCCTGCCATCTCCTCCACTCCATATCAGTGTACAGTTTGCCAGTCTGAGTACAATAACTTGCATGGCCTCCTGACACATTATGGCAAAAAACACCCTGGCATGAAAGTAAAAGCTGCTGACTTTGCACAGGACATAGACATTAACCCAGGGGCTGTGTACAAGTGCAGACATTGCCCATACATTAACACACGCATTCATGGTGTCCTTACACATTACCAGAAACGGCACCCATCAGTAAAAGTCACTGCTGAAGACTTTGTGCATGATGTGGAACAGTCGAATGACTTTGCCCAGAATGACATAGAAGAGACAAGTAGGATTTTCAAGCAAGGCTATGGTGCATACCGGTGCAAACTATGCCCTTACACCCATGGCACACTGGAGAAGCTCAAAATTCACTATGAGAAATACCATAATCAGCCTGAATTTGATGTTTTTGCTCAGTCACCGCCGAAAGTGTCTGCCTCAGTGGAGCCAGACATGGTAACTGAAACCAAGGCCTCCCCAGAAATTGCTGCTGATGGTGGTGGAGAAGTCTCTATCTCAGCACCTCATGTCTCCAGGTCTCACTTAATGTCTCACACAGTGTTCCGGTGTCAGCTCTGCAAATACTTCTGTTCTACCCGGAAGGGCATAGCCAGGCACTACCGCATCAAACATAATAACGTTCGGGCACAACCAGAAGGCAAGAACAACCTCTTCAAATGTGCTTTGTGTTCCTACACCAATCCTATCCGCAAAGGGCTTGCAGCACACTACCAGAAAAGGCATGATATTGATGCTTACTACACTCATTGTTTAGCAGCCTCCAGGACAGTAAGCGACAAACCCAATAAAGTGATCATTCCATCTCCTCCCAAAGATGACACTCCTCAGTTGAGTGAGGAGCTGAGGAGGGCTGTGGAAAAGAAGAAATGCTCGCTTTGTTCCTTTCAGTCTTTTAGCAAAAAAGGTATTGTGTCCCACTACATGAAGCGTCACCCTGGTGTTTTCCCTAAGAAGCAGCATGAGAGCAAGCTGGGGAGTTACTTCACTGCTGTGTATGCTGATGAACATGAAAAGTCAACTCCAGCTGAGGAAAGGAATGACTTTGAAAAGCCTGAGGTGGAAAGCGAGGTTCAGGAAACTGAGTGGCTTCCCTTCAGATGCATAAAATGTTTCAAGCTATCCTTCAGCACAGCAGAGCTGCTGTGCATGCATTACACTGATCACCACGGCAAGGATTTAAAGAGAGACTTTACCATACTGGGAAGTGGCACCCGCTCTCATAATGCTGTCTACCAGTGCAAGCACTGTGATACTAAATTGCATAGCATGGCAGAGCTGACCTCACACTTGAATAGTCACAATGAGGAATTCCAGAAGCGTGCCAAACGTCAGGAGAGGAGGAAACAGCTTTTGAGCAAGCAGAAATATGCAGATGGTTCTTTTACAGAATTCAAACAAGAGAGGGTAAGGATCTGTGTGTCTGGTTGTCTTCTCTGCTTCCTGTTCCTAGGGAGAAAAACAAACCAAAAGCTGTTCTTCTGTGCCCCAAGAGGCTCCTTATTACTAATACCCACTTGCATATTCTCTTTGACAGCCAAATGTATGCAGGTTAATGTGTGACTTAGCATGTCAATGGGCTCTATAAGTCAGTTACATATTATGCTTTAATTTCCTTCATTCTCCACCTATTCCTAGGCTCCATGGGAAGCTCTACTCCTTCCAACTGTTTCCTTCAGGATTTTCCCTATCTTTTTTCCTTCTTCCCACCCTTACGGATAGCTAGCTGTATCTGACATTTACTCTTCTATTGCAAGGCTGCTGTTTGCTTTCTCATAGAATCTTTAGCAAATATCCCATTCTGCTGCTCGTCAATGTACCTTGAAATAACACATCAATTTCCTTATCAAGCTTATCTATTTCAGTACATTTTCTGATAAAGAACCTGATGTTTATGTGCATCTATCCAATAACTTCAAGCTTTGGGCAAGTGTTCCTGTGAACAGAAGACCAAATTCTGCTACTCTCTTCTGTACCCATCTCCCCATCTGGAGTAACTCCACTTGCTGTAGAAAAGTATACAATTGGGCGGGGGGTGGGGTGGGATGGGACGGGGGATACGACAACACCATGGAAGAACATGGCTTGGTCTTGTAAGTTAAAAATGAACGGTCTTATAAGGGACTCTTATTATGCAGAAACTCAAAGTTTTTCCTGTCCACATCCTGTCTGCCTATTTTGAGGGCTTTAATGCAAACTGAGATTGCAGTTTTGCACAATAGCATGTTGCAGTGGGTTGACCTTGGCTGGACGCCAGGTGCCCACCAAGCCACTCTATCACTCCCCCTCCTCAGCAGGACGGGGGGAAGTAAATAAGATTGGAAAAAAAGTCTTGGGTCAAGATAAAGGCAGTTTAATAAAGCAAAAGCAAAGGCCGTGCCCGGAAGCAAAGGAAAGCAAAAGATTTATTCTCTACTTCCTATCAGCAGGAAATGTCCAGCCGCTTCCCGGGAAGTAGGGCTTCAGTACGTGTAGGGGTTGCTCTGGAAGACAAACATCTAATAACGCATTCCCCCCCTCCTCCTCCTTTATGTTGGTTTTTATTTCTGAGCAGACCTCATATGGTATGGAATGTGAGTTTGGGTCGGCTGTCCTATGTCCCCTCCCAAGGTCTTACCCACCCCCAGCCTACTAGCCTTTGGGGGTGGGTGGGGAATGTTGGAGAGGCAGCCTTGATGTTGTTCCAGCACTGCTCAGCAGTAGATAAAACACTTGTGTGTTATCAACACCTTTCTAGCTACCAATAAAAAGTACAGCACCATGAGGGCTACTACGGGGAAAATTAACTCCATCTCAGCCAGACCCAATACACATGTTTACACGAAATGCAATTTCCCTTAAGGTGCAAAATCTGGTCTGGGTGTATTCGTAGAACTGAGATATCAGAAGCATGTTTCAGTATTACATTAGTATAACTGATTAATACTCGCATGCTTCAATAGGCTTTTGGACACTTGGAAGATGCTTCAAAACTTAAGGAGAGGAAAGTAGTTGGCTACAAATGTAAATTTTGTGTGGAAGTTCATCCAACGCTTCGAGCCATCTGTAATCATCTGCGTAAGCATGTCCAGTATGGGAATGTTTCTTCTGTGTCAGCTACAGTAAAGGTGAGAATTCTGTGAACCGACAACATTTTTTGTTTCATATTGAGGCCTAACTGAAAGCCCATAGAGAGCTCCCATGGAGTCAAATGGGTTTTGGATTGGATATTCTGAATCATTAAGCATGACATTCTAATCTAATTCTTCAGGTTTCTGCAGCACGTTTTGTTAAAGATATTTTGACTTTCTTCTGCTCTTTATCTGGGGCACAAAACTTATTTAATTCACATTTCTTATTTGTCACAAAGGAATTGATATCACAGATGACTGAAGGGCTTGATTTATGATCAGGAGCTTCTCCCTCAGCTGTTCTGGGCTACTTTTCTGCTTTCTTAGACCCTTAAAGTGTGGGGTCTTTTTCTTTTTTTTTTCTCCAACCCATATGCAAAAGTGAAATTATAGTGCTGCAAACACACATTCAAATAGCAAGCTGAGCCAGGGGTCCAATACAAGTGGTTAATTGTAAATGTGCTGCTGTTTCCTCCCTATGCGACAGGCTGTGCTCCACAGCCAGCTTTACAGGATATTAACAGGGGATGTTCAGGTGCAGTAAGGTTGCAGGAACTGGTTATGCACCTCTCCTTTTCTTGCTGCAGTGAGTACTCAGCAAAATCTCATTCTGTAGTCCTTAAAACGTGACCTAAAGCATGCCTGTTTCATATCAACCGTGTGCTGTGTAAAGTATCTGAGTCCTTCAGAATCTAAACGGTTCTACCTAAGAGCTTTCATTGTCCTTCCACTGACCTTTCTTTAGCTTATCCAGTACTACTGACAGAATGGGATGCTTCCGTTCTATCAAATGATTCCTGCTCTTTTCCAGCTTCTCAAGTAAAGATTATGTGGGGTCAATACCATGTTTTGAGCAAGTAGATACTAAACAGTAGGGAACAAAAACTAAAATCCAAGACCCAAGAAACATGATATAAATATACTTTTCAGTTTGAATGTTGCCGCAAAAAGCATGCTATGCTAATTAACACTTAGGAAAGGGACCAAGAGATGGGTTGTTTCTTTTTTAATGTATATATGTATATATAATTAAAGACTGGGCTCTCTTTATACAGAAAGTCATTAGTGTAGTATGGTAGGGGTACCTTTACAAAGTAAATGCTAGGAAACAGCATTCCTATCTAGGAAACCTAGATATTGAAATTAATACATAGGAGAGACTGAGGGGCAGAAGGGAGAGAGAATTGATGGCTTTGGGGGGGGTATGTGTTTTTTAGCAGGAAGCTGAAGATTCTTCAAGCACAACTTTGGAGGGTTTTGAGGGAGCCAAAGACCCTGGCACTGTGGAATTTAAAGAAGCTGAATCTGGAGCATCCTTGGAAGATGAAACCAGGCCTGGGGGCTACCACTGCAGCCAGTGTGACCGGGTTTTGATGTCTATGCAGGGTCTGTGATCTCATGAGAGGAGTCACTTGGCTCTGGCCATGTTTACCTGGGAAGACAAGTACGGCTGCCATTATTGTTCCTTTGTCTCTGCTTTCAGGCACAAGTAAGTTATGATTTGTTTTCAACAGAAGTGCAGACTCGCATGACTGTTTTTTATGTTGGTTGACATTGAAGGAGAGCACACTCAATTTGATTTCAAGACATGTTTTTCTCTATCTCAGGATTTAGGTATTTTCTATGCCCCCAAACTTTTTACCATTGCCCATGACTATAAAAAGACCCATTTTTATATCTTCTTGAATTCAAGTTCTCTTTTTGTTGTGTGTAGGGCAAATGCACACCAAGCAAAAGATGCCCACCATTTATGCAGTCCTGTCAATGCATGAAATTTAAAAAAACATAAAGAGGAAAATTCACTCCCTGGTTCAGCCCTCAGATTATTACCCACTACTGATATTTCAAGTAGGCAATGATGAGGTAGCTACCAGAAGCCAAAAGGCAATGAAAAGGGACTTCAGAGTGCTGGGACGACTGGTCAAAGGATCAGGAGCACAAGTGGTGTTCTCTTCTATCCCACCAGTCACAGGGATGGATGAAGGGATAAAAAGGAAGCATCAACAGCTCAATTCATGGCTAAAAGACTGGTGTAAACGGCAGAACTTTGGATTCTTTGATCACGGGCTGATCTCCAGGTCACCAGGCACACTGGCAGCAGGTGGGGGAAGCCTAACCCAAAGGGGAAAAAGGATA
>KZ512270.1:5500-17202 GCA_002844005.1 Limosa lapponica baueri
TTTTTTTTTTTTTTTTTTTTTTCCTGCTCTGCAAAGAATGAATCTCCTTCTTCCTTCCCCCACCTCTTCCTGGACACTGTGGATTACCTGTTTCTGTTTAGGCAGATGGGCAAAGGAAGCAGGATGAGAAGGGAATATTTATAGCTCACCCCCTGTTTATGTTCCTTTCCTAGCAGATGTGATGAGGCTCTGTACTAAAGATGGAAGAAGAGAAAATTCAGGCAAGAACGAGAAGTGTGGCAAATGAAGACCATTTGCTAATGTGTAGGTCCCTGCAAAGTGCTTCCACATGCAAAGATTAACACTTCCCACATCTTACTGGCATTGCCTTTTTTTGTGTCCATCTCCTGAGCCTGTTTTTTAAAACAGAAAACAAAGAGGAACAGCTCTGCAGTTCAGATGAGTTCTCATTTGCTTGACCTTCATCCGCAGAAACATTGCCCTACGAGGGCAGCAGGTGTGAAATGTTCTTTTAGGGGCAAAATCTGACCTCTCGAGTGGGCGTACTGGCAAAAAGAACATGAAAAATGAGTTCAAGACAGTGGGATTTAATCAGGCAAGTGCTCGGGTCCTGGGAGACAAGCTGTATGGTTTTAAAAAAAAATAAAAGGCAGCAGTTTGGGCTTGTTGGAAACGGGGGAGAAAATGGTGCTGGGCTGTGGGCCTGCATCATGACGCGGGATTATGGCTCCCAGGTACAAGGGATCTCCATGCCACGTTCCTTCCTCTCTGGCCAAATCTTTGGGGTTTTTGCATGCCTGTTTGCCACAGGGCAGCCAAGTGGTGTGGTGCGAGCGCTGCTCTTGCTGTTTTATTGCATACCAGGCTCTCAAAAGGAAGCACGGTGTGTGCCTCGAAGGAAATATTATGTGAAGTATTTCCTATGCAAACGTATCCAGGGGTCATAGCAAAAGGATGGAGGAGACCTACCATATGAGGTTACTGATTTGTTGAGTTGAATCCCTGGTAAAGTTTGTCTCAGTTTCAGGAGAAGATTGAGATTTTTTTTTTTTTCCTAAGGGAAATCATAGAAGCAGGCCAAGGTGTCCAGATGTCTCAAAAGAATGGAGGTGGCAAAGAAGGGGGTGAGCGATGCAGGCAAAGATCTCCGATGCCAGGCTGGGCCGTTTTTATCTCTTTGGAGGTTTCTGAGGATGCTGAAGGAAGGCATCCGAAATGAGCAGGGCTGTGCCTGGGTGCTGGCAGCAGCGGGATCCCTCTTGACTGGCATCGTGGGCCTAAGGGTCCATGTCTTCTCCCTCTCCCCATGCTGTCCTCAGACCCCACGTGAGGGTCTGCTTTAGGTGTCCTCTTCATCTGAGGACTGGAAGGGTCTTTTCTGTGCTTGGAGTCGTGCATTGGTTCGTAAAAGAAGGACTTTGCAACCTTTGCTTTAATCATTGCAGTGTTGGGTGCCCAGGGGCTGAGGGCTCTCTGTGAGGAGAGGCCGGGGTTGCCTCAGGCCGGTTCCAGAGCCACGCCCGGCCCCTGAGCCCCGATGGTGGTGCCTTGGGGAATCTGAGGTTAAAAAAAGGGGGAAAATGCTGGGAAAAGGAGAGGAATGAGGAAAAAAGTGTGAGGAACAGCACTGTGAGCAGTTAGGCAGGAGGAGGAAGGGAGGTGGGGTCCTCCATGGGCTGCAGTGCAGATGTTTCCAGAAGGAACCACTATTCCCCAGCACCCCTCAAGGCAGGGGAGGGAGCTGGCAATGAAGGGGTCGGGTGGGGGGAAAGGTGTGCCAATTTCTATCTCTTTCTTGCTATTATCTACATTAATTGGCTATAAATCAACTTTTCCCTAGTGGAGATTTTTATGCCGGTGATGGTGATTGGTGAGTGATCTTCCCAACCCATGAGCTTTTTCATCTTTTCGTCCTCCTTCCTCTTAAGGAGAAGGAGGACAGAGCAGCTCGCCACAGTCAATCCACCACAGTTATATGTACTTAAATCCAGTAGAAGCTTACCTGTTGGTGCAAAAATATTAGTAGTTCCTATAAGTTACATGTCGTGGAGCTTGGGCAGCAGATTTCTGGTCAGAACAGGGTTTTGCTCTGTGTCTCCTTGGCAAACACAGCTGGTGTGAAGCGAAACGGGAGGACAAAAGGGGATCCAACGACTTACAATGACGGTACCGTTTCAGAGAGATCAAAATGTCAGGCTGAGTACAGGAGCAGAAGTAGCTGGAGCCCTGAAGTGGGGGAAAAGATCGATAAATGGAGCTCTTTGGCACTTTTGAGGTGGGTGGTTTGGGTTACTGTGATTGCACAGGGAGCTCGCAGCAATTTTTGTCACTGAGATGCTGGCCAGAAGGTTTTAGGATAACCACTGCTGGAGCCAGGAAAGACATTCAGTTTTTCATGCTGTGAGAGTTGGAATGGAGAGGAAAATAGCTGTTGCTTGTTGGAAAAGGTGAGCTGCTTCATGTCTGACTTAAGGCAGCCTCATTTAAAGGAGTCCCTTCATACATTGTAAAATAAGCGTTGCAGGTGGCACTTGCAAATGTGTCTCTTGAAGATTTCACTAATGCTAAGAAATTTTTAAGCAGAGAACTCCAGGAGTATTCCAGGTAATGAATGAGCAGCGTGTTTTACTTGTGTTCCAGATTAAGATATTAATCTTTTCCGTGCTTGAGGTGTGGGGATTTTTTCTGGACAACTTCTTTTCTGATTTTAATTAGGGTTCGGAGACTTGGTGCCACAAAGTTATTGTTACCTTTCTATCATTGATAATTCCATAAAATGCAGAACAGGAGCTCTGCCAGATTGCTCCCTTTTGTCCCATCAGAGAGCGCTCACTGGTAGCTAAGAGGCTGTTTTTTCCAGTAGGGCTTTGATTAACTTTGTCACACATGTAGAATTGAGATAACAGCATCTCTATAGGTCCTAATGTAGCTATTTTTACCTTTGGATCGTTCAGTTTAGACAAGGCTGGAGGAAGTGTTAGTTTTAGACAAAGGACTGGGATTTATTTATTTATTTTCCTCTTGCTCCCTTAATCATTCTGGGAGCAAAGCTGCTGCGTAACCCAAGCCTCTTAACATGCATCTTACTGCAGATAAGACAGGAGCGAATGGATGTGAAAAGTGAATTCCTGCATCTGTTCTCTCGAGACCCAGAAAGTAATTTTGGTGTTTAAAGCTTCTGATTTCGGTGGTCTGTCTTTGGTGCTTTTCATACTCCACATACTGCTTATTTTTGAAGTGGTGGACAAGTCTGTCTTAACTGAAACCTGGATGTAGTTATTCCGCATCTTGTAGCCGAAGTGGTGAGCTGTCTGCAGGCAAACAGTCGTGAGCTCTGGTCGGCAAAGCTTGAAACAAGTTCCTCTCCTCCATCCCGCACTGCTTCAGTCCCGAGCTTCAGCCTTCTGGCACATTTCTGTCTAGAACTGTTGAATTGCAGACGCATCATAAAGGGTTCAGACGTTTCTACCCATCTCAATTTTAAAACTACAGCCACCCTTCAGGAATAAAAATGATTGATGATTCCTTAAGCTCTCACTAACCTTGGATGACGGGAGATGGCATTTAGGTCTCTGCTGACTTGGAGTTCATTTATTCCTTTTTTTTCTTTTCCTAACCAGTAGAGACTGTTTTCTTAGATACGGAATTTCTAACGGCAGCCTGTATCGCAAGGCGCAGTTCAGGACTGCAGGAGTGACAGATATGTGTAGTGTAACCACTGTCTCTTCCTGTAAAAACACAAGAGCAGCATACTGCTGTGGGGTTAATGAAACAGTTGGTTCAGAGACCTGAATCAGGGTGAAAGAATTGTCAAAGAGGTTAAATCCCGGGACGCCTTAGCTTTTTGATGAGTCACCTAACATACCCTGTTTTTCAACCTGTTTTGCCTTTTCCCCACTGTTCTTGCCTCTATTGTATGAGGGCAGGAAACTTCTGGAGCTAGCTTATACCTGTCAAATACTCATGGCCTTAAGGTAAAGTCTTTGCAAATGCTTAGCTGATAATATCTTTCAGTTGTGTAGCTATTTTGCAATGGGATAACACTGGGTTCAGTAGGTTTTAGGATTTTCTGAAAACTGCTACTAAATTTTTGGGCTGCCGTGCAAATCTGATAGAAGGGCATGCTCTTGATGTGCAGAATTTCAAAAATAGATGATTAATGACATGTAAAAGAAAAGAGTAAAGCAGTGAAAAGCACGTCTCTTAAAGTGCTAGCTCTGCCATGGGGTCAGGTAAAATAAGTATATAAACAGTAAGTAAGTAAAATAAGTATATAAAGCTTTGTGTAGTACTCTCTGACAAGGAGGTTTTGTGTCTCACTGTATAAATTCTGCCCACCTATTGTTGTATTTTTAGAAGGATTAAAATTAATGTTGTTGGTTTCAAATAGGAAAAGGTCTTTTTTTTAAACTTCCCATAGAGGCTTCACCTCCTTAGGTCAAATTTGGTTCTGAAAACTTGCTTACATGCGGTGCGGCTTCTGATCATTGAAGCTTCTGACTTTTTTCATAATACAGTAGTGATTCCAAGACAGCAGAGCTTCATTTGTTCAGGATGTGAAGCTGTATCTGCGTTTCGCTTGGGTTGTTTTTTGAATTTTAAAACTGTTTTTGTTTGGGGAGGGGGTTCCTGGTTGTTCAGCAGTAACACGTGGGTGTTTGTCAGTCCAGGCAACTTGCTATTTTCAAATGTAGAAAGGCAAATTTGTCCTTTGGTTCCCAACACATAGGAGTGTGGTGGGGTTTTTTAATGTTACTTTTGCCAAAACATGCAACTTCCCATTTCAGTTCAGTTACAGTTGTTTAATGCCCACTTCTCTTTTGCTGTTAGTTGCCTGTTTGACCGGGCTGTGGGAAGCTGGAAATGCAATTGCAAGGTGGAAAATAGAAAATGACTTGACTGATTTTCATTTCTCAAGACTGAGAAAAATGGAGTGTAAATACAGAATTTCCAGAGCTGTCAATGCACTGACCGCCTGGGCCATAGGTCCTGCTCTCAAGAAAGACTAGTGTAGTTGAAACTATCCTCTATTTGCATAGCAGGCTTCAGAAGAAAAGTGAAATAGCAGATAAAGCTATTTAAAGTAGATTATTGAAAGCAACCTCGCAAAATATGGAGGCCTGGACAATTTGGCAGAGAAATAATCAACAGCCTGTGTTTTGTTTGCAAACTTCTGTTAGAAATTTACTTAAAAATCAAGCCCTACCTGTGAGATACCTTTGTAGAAGTGCAGGTTTGGCAGCTGTATTTTAGAAATCAACAAACAAACAAAAAATCCCAGACCATAGGAAGGCCCATATTGGATTGCAACTGTTGAAAAATCTGAGTGCTGGTCACCAAAATATATACCACTGTAGCCAGATGAGAGCTGGTGTTGTACCTGGTTCTTTTTAAACATTGGGTTGTTTTGTGCTAGTATTGTAATGTTAGTGTGGGGGGAGGATTAGTATATAACTAGTATAATTTATTCTAGAAGATGGACTTTAAATCAGTCTGATTCTCAATTTTCATGAACCTTGCAAAGGCTGCAGAACACACGAACTATTCATGAGCTTTCTTCTCTGATTAGACTCTTTCATATAGCTCAGTATCACAATTCTTGTTTTCATCTTGAACAATTTGTTCTTCTACGAACAGGCATGTTTACTACTTGTATCTTAGAGTTTGGCTTCCCTCTGTAAGGCAAGGAAAAAAGTACGTGAGCAGAGAAAACCTTTTTTTCCTCAATTCCCTAACTCTTCCGTAATGTTATGCTAAAACTTTTTTTTTTAAACCTTTAAAGACTGATGTTTTCTGTGATTTGTACTTTCCATGCCTGTGTAGTAATCGACACTCGTTTCTTAAAACTGATTAACTCAATGTGGCTTTAAAAATACATTTTTACATTAAGGAAAAAAAAGAAATCACAGCTGTTCCGGTATACATTCTCACTTTAAACTATGTACGTTGAGAGCGAGGTGTGTGGAGGTGAACTTGGCTGAGGGGGGAAACCCTACTGGGTGGCAGATGGTAAGAGAAGAGGCTGTTCTTGACAGGCGCTCCTGGTTTGTGGTTACCGCTGCGGCGGATGGGAGGAAATGCCTAGCACAGGCATTGGGGTAGGTGATGGCGAGAGGGGGGGACAGGAGGTGGCACTGGGGTGCGATTCTGCCAGACTGTTCATCGGGACTGAACATTTGTCCTTTTTGCTGTGCTTGTATTTTGTAGGTCCATCAGAGGCTTTCTCCTTGGCAGAGTGTGAGAGTGGTCTATTGCAGTACAGTAGTGCCCTCTGATGGTGAGTACCGACGTGGAGAAACTCTTGGCTCACTTCTGACTTCACTAACTTAAATCATGTTCGCTGACCCCTTTTCTGGTTGAGGCTTTTTTTGGCTAGGAGGTAATCCAGGTTTGAATTAAGGAAGTGACAGAGAACAAAGTCAGTCAAGATAGATTAAGGAAATGCTCGACTTTTCTAATAACTGTCCTTAAAAGTTCAGACAGGCCTTATAAAGATTGCGTGCAAACACCCAATTTTTTTTTTTGCCAGACTTTTTCCTGATGTGGCTGTGAGGCCTGTGTGATGCCTGCCTTTCAGTGTACCCTGGGCCTGTTAACTTTATGTAACGACAGTGCGGTTCATACCAGCCACTTGCTCAAGCAGTTGAAGGTACTGTTTGCTGCAGTGAATAAGTTGTGAAGCCAAGGCAATTTTATTCCTTTGTTTAAACTCTGGGACACCTCAGACATTAAGCTTTTTTAATAAGGTTGTCATAACATAAAGCAATAGAATGTCCTAGTGGAACTTGAAAATCTCAGTTACGCTAGAATGCAAAGATGAAACAAGCAGCTTTGAGATCACTGCCTGCTTAACATCTGCGTGTCATGCACAAAGACTAAAGCACTTATGCTGACTGACACAAGCAGTTAGTGGGTCCTCTCCCCACTAAGGCTTGTTAATAAAGCCTCAAAGCTAATAAAGTAAAGGGTTCTGGCACATTTGCTTCCCCTGCCAGGACAGCAAGTGTGCGCAAACACACAGAGAATGTGACCACTGTGAAGAACTCGAAATAAAAACGTGAAGGCTTAAATAGGCAGAAGTGTAGAGGACACATGTAAGGTTGAGAGGATAATGTAAGTGTGTAGCTGATTTTTACCTCTCCTCATATTGTGCCTGAGTATTTCCCTTGTTATTTCTTCCAATAACTTCACCTTTACCAGCAGTAAATGTTCAACACTGACTTCTTTGGCCACACCCTTATTTTACTGTACCTTGTTTTGGCCTAATGTATTGCTTTAAGTTGTTCTTATTCAAGAACAGAAATCTTTAAAGAAATACTAATGACCTGTTACTGGTACACATAGGGTTGAGTCAAAACTTTGTGGTGCTTGGATGCAATTCATACCTCAAAGCAACTTCACGCTTAGTATGGCACGTAAAGCTTTTAAAATCCTCCGTCGTCTTATTTAGCAGCATCCTTGGCCTTGTTGTAGGTGCCTGTAAATGTAAGTGAAATACTGTTGTATGCTATTACTTTATTTTACTTATCCCATGTATTTAAACCCTGGCTTAAAATTTAATCAGTGAAGATGAGTCAAAATTTTAGCTCTATAATTAGTAAAATGCCAAAATGCTTTGTCCACTTAATAACTTGCAGTTGCCTTCGTGCAGGCAATGCAAAGGGCTGTCAGAGCGGAGGAGAGCAAGGCAGACAGCTGTATCGCACTGTCTTGTTATTAACTTCTACTGGAGCTGTCTCTTAGGTTTGTGTTACTGACATGTCCTTCGGATTTTTTTCTTTTTTTTTATTTGCCTCTGAGCTCTTCCCTCTCCAATGCAGTAAAAATCTGACCAGACATTACTTGTGTGGGAGGTGATGAGAGGATCAAACTGGAATTATGGACTTTCCCCACCGGTGAATTAGGCTAGAAAATTACTTCTTACAAGCTCTTTTGTAAGGAAAACGTAAAGCAGCTGTAATTCCAGACTTTACTGAGCCTGTCCTCCGAAAGAAATAATTTGGTCTTTAGCACTTCACCTAAGCTGGAAATCTTTGAGGAAGCTTTTGTGTGTGCTACCAGTGCTGAGGACTCTTGGCGCAGCATCACCTACTGCGTTTATCACTGTGGTCTCTCTCTGGTCAGAGGAGGATTAAACTGCGGCAGGGCTGGTGCTGGTGGTTGTGTTGTGCCGATGGGGATACGCAGAACAGTGTTGGTGCAAATGTTGTTATCTGTTCCACTCTACAATAAAGTGGCTTGCTGCCTGTATAATCAAGGTATTTAAAACCTTTATTTTAAATAATGTTTTTCACGATTTGTGGTTATGTAGACAGTACACAAGTTCACATTGTATATGCTGCTCACAGAACCACAGAATTCAATACTTCAGTGGCTATTTTAAGCTTCTAAAACATGTTGATCATTCCATCGGAGCCTGCTATCACAAGTGTAGCTAATGCTAATCTATTTCTTACCAGTCTCTTGCTCAAATACTTGAGTGAAAGAATGCAAAAATCTGATAGCTGGTGTCATAACAGCTGCTGATAAGGAGGTTGAAATTCTGTCTAACTGTCCAAATAAATTGGCAGTTTGCTTTATTTTTTTTTTAGTAAATATCTGACTGTTGTCTCTGAGCTTTAAGCTTCGAAACACTAAAGCTACTAAAATCCTGTCAGGAGTCTGAGTCTTGAGACGAGGCATTTCTAGGCTTTCAAATACTGGGGCCTTTTGGGATGCTGTAGTCATTTTAGATGTCCATACTTGGTCACTTCCGCCTAGTCTGTAAACATGACGTGAGGATCTCTTTGTCAGCACTGGATAGCAATCCCCTGGAAGAGGGGAAAAAACATTTGTGTGCTTGATTCAATCCATGAAGGCATGTGACAGTAAACCGAAAAGGCCGAGAGAACTCTTCTGGCTTTGTAAAAGTGTACTTGGCACATCCTTTCTCAACAGCCTCCCTTTTCAGGAAGGCGTGTCGCCCCAAGATTTGTCCTAATATGCGAATGATCTTGGGATAAACAATTTCATCATCTGGCAGCAAATCACTGAAAGGAGGAGTATAAAGGCCATTGGTAGCAAAACTTTCTGAACAGGGGCATGCTGAGAAATAGTTTCCTTCGGTAGTTAAAATTACGTTATTTGCTTCTATTTCTACTTGTGTTGACTTCTTTGACCCAGCTAGTTTTGATGTCAGCTGCTTAAATTGACTTGGCGTGTCAGTACATGAGTTAGAGGAGTTTAAGTCGATGGTGGGGTTCACAGTGTTGACCAAAGCTACAACAGGTGGGAATACCAAGCCAGATGCAGCGTGGGTGGGTGTGACTTGAGACACAGCAAATGCTCTGTGCAATGAAAAAGACCTTACATTTTTACATAAGAAAAATACGTAGCAATCCAAAGTGAATCATTTTTAGGTATGCTGCTATATCTTAGCAACTCCTGCACTTGGGGAAAATTCTGACTGTTTGTGACTCAGTAGAGGGCTTAGGGAATATGAACTCTTAACTTCTTTTTTCTGTGTATGGATATCTTGAAGCACACAGAGTGGGCTGACTTTTTGGTGGTAAAATATTAACTTGCTTCCAATTCGTACAGGTCACTACCATAAATTTTAGAGAGGTGCACTGAAATCCTTAAGAATGCTCTTGAAAAAGCTCCTGACAGCACTAAAGAAATGGGAAATGTTTTACCTACACCTAAATAGTAATGTCTGTTTTCTGAAGTACAAAGTGTGTCGATCCCATGAATTTTAGATGAAATGACCTTGAAGCTCAAACTGAGAGCGCTGTTCCTCCAACCTCACACTCCTGACTGCTCTCTTAAATATTTGTTGTCTCAGGACAAGGAGGAGGAAACCAGAACTAAACAAGAATAATAGGGTTTGAAGTAGGTCCTTCCTTGATGTTTCCTAATATACACAGTCTGCCTTTGTCTTATGGGCTATAAATCCTGATAAATTGCACAGTGTTTTGTCTTCTCTAGTCCAAAATACTTTGATTCTCAAAAACTAATCAAAAGACACTGTGATGCCATGTTGCAGCTTTTAGATATCATATTGCCTTTGGTATAAGTGTGATTGTGCTTAGACTAAATGTCTTCTACTTTTCCACAAAGTACAGAAAGTTTAGCAGATACTGCCAAGTTAACGGGAGTGAAAACCTCTGTCATCTCTCCAGTTTTTTTTTTGATGGGCACATCTCTTGATAAAAGATGAACCGCAGATTTAAAGTCTCTTTCATGTTCAGCTCGTAACCACGTTTACCTTTTTCTCCGTGGGACGAATACAGAACTACTACGAGAAGATATGTTAATTTTTAATGATAAACTTGCATTTTTGTCCTCTTTGTAGAAGTGACAGTGGTTTACCAAAACGGGTTACCTGTGATTTCTGTGAATCTTCCGTCCCGGCGTGAACGTTGCCAGTTCACGCTTAAACCCATCTCGGACTCTGTTGGTGTGTTCTTACAACAGCTGCAAGCAGAGGACCGAGGAATTGATCGGGTCGCAATCTACTCAGCAGGTACCATTGTTTACAAACTAATTGATTTACTTGCTTGCCAGCTATTTTCTTCCAGCCTTTTGCTCTTTAAGTAAAAGCTCGTTATGGTGCGAGTTCTTGGATGTTCTTGAGAAAGTAGAAGGTAGAAATGCCATTCCTAGAGTAAGAATATTGTGAGCTGTCCCTGCCAGGGGGAGGCACTCAGGTCTGCCAAGGAAATCTGAGTGTAGAAGGGAGGAGGCGGAAAACATTCATAATGTTTAGCTTACCTCCATTAGGACTAATGTCTGTTCTTGGTGAGCTTCCTACTATTTAGTATGAAAGACACATGTAAATTGGACCTATGTAAATATTCTAATCAATTCATAAGTAATTGGGTGTAATAGGTAGTACAAGTGAAACAGTATCTTGCTTAGCTAGGAAAACTCAGTCATATTTCACTTAATGTCATATTTTGCTATGTTTTGCTTAGTTGCTATGTGTCTGCTAGCCCTCAAAGCTCTGAAACGTTGTGAGGATGTCTTCTGGAAGTGCCATCAAAGCAGATATTTCCTTAAAAGTGTTGGCCTGAGAGGGAGGTGTTTGCTAGGTTAGTGATGTCAAAGCTGTCCAATACCAGAGAGTGAAATAATCATTTCTAATGCCGGTGGGGAGAGATGAAGGTCATGTAAGTGGATTGTATTGCAAAACATAGTAAAATATTCAAACTGCGTGGGATGATGTGAACTGTTTTTTATAAGATGACCCAAAATATCACAAATTTAGAAAAGCAGCTGCATACGTAGCTCAGCTAGTATTTGCCTAGTTAATGTTTCCCAATCTATGGATCCGTCTTGACAAGGAGTATTGTCTGTGGGAAAATGTGGAAGTGCAACAGCTGGATTTGAGATGGCATTACAACTTCCTTAGCCACAGTATGTTTAGGTACTTGTTTCTACTGTTTAATGAGTCCTCTGTGTTTGCCTTGCAGATGGCACGCGTGTCGCCTCCTCCACGGGCATAGATTTACTTCTGCTGGATGACTTCAAACTGATCATTAATGATGTCACATATCATGTTAGACCACCAAAGAGAGGTAAACCAGCCAGGTTCTGGTAAATGCCAGTAATAAATTTCAATAATCAGTTCCCTGTTTAATTGCAGGATGCTTTATTAACTTGTACAAGCACATGAAGTGTTATTTCTAAAGGAAACCTTGCAGTTTCTAATCCTGCCCTTGGAGTCTAACTTAGTGATATCCAAGCAATCAGAGTAGTCC
>KZ512276.1:9862-21060 GCA_002844005.1 Limosa lapponica baueri
CCCCGGGCTACGGCCGCCGTCAGCCGGCCGGGCTGGGCGGCTGGGGCGCTGCGGAGCGGCCCGGGGCCTTGTGCCGGGAGCCTGGGGTGCGGTTCCGTGTCGTCGGGGGCACGGTAGGGGTCTCTCCTGCGGAGCGGTGCAAGGTATGTCGGTCTGCGGAGAGGGCAGAGGCGAGTCGGGTGTAGGAGAAGCACAAGCAGGGGAGCTGGGGTTCAGCAGAGGCAGGGTTTGTGGTCCCAAGCGTGAGAAGGCGTGACGGACACTGCTGCGACGAAGTAGGAAGAGAAATACAAGAACTAGGAGAGACTGAACATAAAATGAATGATAAATACATAAAGAAGCAATAAAGATTGATAACGGCATGAGATTTTTATAGGGCTGTTTACGAGTAGGAACTATAATAAAGAGTGGAACCTTCACTCCTTTAAATTCCTGAGAAATTGTGGCCAGACATTTTCACCTTTAACGCACAAGTGTTCCCTTCTGCCAGAAGTTGTTGAGGAGCGTTTTTCAGATGCTGCAGCTTTCTTGTGTTGTACTGCTTGACGGGGGTCATTGGGCGTGTTTTACAGGGAGCTCACTTGTTTTCGAAAAATATTTGATGGGAGTTTACATCTTGAGACATGCTTTGCTTCAGTTCTACAAGAGCTTGGACTTTCTGAGTATCTTGAATTTATTTATTTAGTTTATTTTTTGTTTGTGTCTGTCCTTCCACTCTCGCACTTTCTACTAGTGATCACAATAATCGCCAAATTATCTCCTGGTGCCCTTAGCTGTCTTCTCTGTTGCTTTTCTGTAGATTGGACTGACTTGGCATTGCATATCCATAATAAACCCATCATATTTTTTTCTTCCTTCCCCTCAGCTGTGTTCTTGGGAGCTCTGCATAATGTGAGATACTGTACTCCTAGAGTTGTGTCTGGACCCCCAAGTCTTTAAGAGGCAGCTTTGTTGGAAATGCTACTGCTGTGGTAGATCTTTAAAAATATTATTTACATCTTTACGCTGTGATAGGAAATGAAGGGTGGGTGCAGCTTGCATCCCGCAGCTTCATACGTTCAGTTACGTTCCTGCCGATGAAGAGTCCCCTGGGCAGGAGCACAATTCTTATATCTGCTCAGGGACATGGGAGCAGATGTATATACCAGTAAAATCCCTAAACAGGGATTTTAAAATATGATGATCTAAAGGATTAAAAAAAATTTTTTTTAAAGGTGCTTACTGTTCTCTTTCAGCCTGTTAAAAACTATTGCTGATATTTATTCTGGGGAAGTGTATGCTGTTTTGTGGAGTGGGTTCACCCTTTCTGAATGATCACTCTTGGGTGCCTGTGTTTATCCTTTCCCTGTCAAAGTTTCTGATGTTACTTTAAAGAAAAATCAGGCCCAGGTTCTAACTCTTTAGTCACATGCTTGCCCTTATGTAGCTGCTTCTTTTTTGTATATGAAACAAAATAATAGATGCAGGCTTAGGAAGTTGTGTTTACATGTGAAAAGAAGCAGGAGCACAGCATAAGTAGAAAAAGGAAACGATTGAAAAATGACTGTCATAAAATCCTGAACACTAAACTACGAAGATTCATGTGTTAGGTAGTTTTGTTTTGAAAGTATATGGCTTCCAGGAATGAGAAGAACATACCTGTCTTTCACAATGGGAGATGATGGTAAAGAACTCCACAGCAGTACTGTGTACTTACTACTGGATCCACCTTTTTTCTAGTCCTTCAAAACTAGATGGACTTGTAAGATTATCATTACATGGTGGGGGATGGTGTCTGACTTTTATTTCTTCTGCTACCAGTAGAGATCCTGAAGGCACATTGCCTGGCGCTAGTCCTCTGAACAGAAAAGCAAGAAAGATGACTGTATCATAGATATGAAATAATTGTATATCTCGTCAGTAATAAATCCATAATTTGCAATGTCTTCTCCGAGTAACCTTTGCATCAGTTGAAGAATCATTAGATGAAACAAATTATGGTGCTCTGACATAAGGGAAGTATTTATAATACTGTGTAACTTTTCTTTTGAAATTATTGCAAATGATATTATGCTGAATTAGTTGAATTTCATAGAAGATAGTTGTTTACGTGGTTCTTAACTATTTAGGCTTGCATTGAGTTAAGTAAAATGCTGCCTACAATTCAGTCTCTAACTGAACTTAGTAGGAAACTTTGTTATGAGCAAGTTGTTCCTTAACTATTTCTTGCATCTTTTTTTGAAATGTGGTTATTGATTTCCAGTTACTTTGTTTCATAATTTCATCTGTTTGCCTTCTGGGTCTTATGCAGCAAATCTATTCAGAGGGCCTGCTCTGATTTTTTTTTTTTCTTTAATGCTTTTTTTTTTTTTTTTTTTTGGCTTAGGTGGGAAGTGTTACAAATTCTCCTTGGTTTTTAGATTTCCTGATTATTAGTCTCTTACTCTGGTATCCAAGAAGAACCCACTGTTCTGGCTGCTGGAGACTGTTGTTCAGTGATATGTCCATGAGGCAGCCTGGTTTTCGAAGTCATAATGCGAGTTTTGCTACTGAAACAGCAGCAGCAGCCCGACAGACTCAGATTTATATTTCTACATTCTTATTTTTCAGTCTTGCTGTGAATGTCTTAAATGTTTTATTTCAACCTAGATATGTTCGGTATTGCTTCTTGTCCTTTAGTTTACCATTCCCCAAGACTATGTGCACTTATTCACTGCTTTGGTAACTGCCTTCAGGCAAGAGAGTATTACTTTCATCCATTGATCAGTTATTTGGCAGGGGAAGAAGAACAGTCTAAATCAAAGCAGAGTAAAATACTTCAGGGTTTATTAGAATGGGAGTTGTAAATTGAGAAATGTTATTTGGGCCCTCTAATGGGTATTAGAAGTATCACAACACAGTGTCTTGAGTTGTGATCCTGTTACAAGATTTCTTGAAGCAGAAGAGATTACCTTGATTGGAAAAAGGTAACCACTAGTTTTGTTGCCCTTCCTCCTGTCATTAGAGATGCTTGTGTTATATGAAAAAGTGCAAGATACCACCTTTTCTGCTGTTGCTGTCTACACCTGTTTTCGATTATCCTGCCAAGACACTTTGTGTTTGGGGCATAACAGTGAAAAAAAAGAGAGCTTTGGCATTCTTTAGCATTCACATTTTCAAGAGGAGACCTCCCAGACATCAATTGAACATCGTCTTGTTTGCACCAGATGTGAGATTCAAACATGTAAAGCTGAAACATACATTAGGTCAAAGCAAGAAATTTGGCTAGAGCAAGGGAGAAAATGTAAACTGCTTTAAAACTTCAGTACAAATTAGTCTGCAAATGCTTTGCTGTAGGGTTGAATAGCTCACAAGTCTGAACTGGGATAGACAGAGCAGGCTTATTCATTTGACAGCAATACAGTAGGGCACAGTCATCATCCCAGGTAAAGGAAGTTTTCTTTCTGACACCTTGAGTGGCGTAAAGCTGTGCATTTTAAAATAAAAGGAGTTGTTGGTAACTGAATTCAGGATGAACAAACAGCGGGCAACTAGATAGCCAAACGGAAGTCTTCAGTAGTTTTCAACTCTTCGGAAAGAAGTTCAGTGATACAGTTTGTGGCACAGGTATATGTGTGTGAAAGCTTTATGCCAGAAGTGGAATCATTGTCCATCGGGTGTTTTCTCTGTCCCGTGTATGCATATTGCCCTTCTGTCTTCAGTAGTCTCAGTATATCATAGTCTGGTTTTTTTTGTTCTTAGAAAAGATGTGGTGATGTACGGGCTCTGTTAGGGGCAGAGTACTAGTAGAAAACTGATAAACTGCAAGTTTTGGTAATGAGTCTGTACTGATTTAGAGTAGATTTATGTGTCGATTTAATGTCTTGGCTTGCAATTGTAAGGTTCCAGGTAGACTAAGATTATATAAACTGGACTTAAAATCATATTTCTCTGGGATTTTCACATTGGTTTAACTAAATTACTTGTAAATATAACTTGGAATAACTGGCTTAGGTATCGCTGAAAGTCATGCAAATGAGCAGGCACTTTGGGTTCTTTGTTCTTTTCACCAGCACACCTCAAGGAGATCTTGAATGAGTACATTGATAAGAGGATGAGTGTTTGTTGAGTTATTTAACGTCATGCTGGTATGATACCTGGCAGGCTTTCCTTTGGAGACAATTTTTGTTTGGTTGATTAGTTTTTTTTTTTTATGGTTGCATGTTGTGTGTTCTCCCAGAACCAAATTCGCTCCCGATTCTCATAAGAACTCAGGTGAAGTTCTATGATGTCTTACATTGTTTATACTTGAAATTTGAAATTAATCAGAGTTTTCCATACCTTGTTTTTTTTTTTTTTCCCACCTCCATCAAAATTGTTCTCTCTGGTAGCTTTCGCTTCTGTCTGCAGGCTGTTTCGGACTGCACCTTTCACAAAAATAATGTAGTTCTTCTCCACTAGATTTCAGTATTTCACGTCAAATTAAAACTGTTGTTCTTCAAACGTCTTTTCATTTAAAATTCAGGTTTTCACTGAATCCATCAATATTCTGTGCTATTTTTGCCTCAAACTATGCAGTTCAGAAGATATTTGTGCATGCTATCCGCAAATCCTTCAGAATCTGTTGGAAAGGGAATGTTCACGTCTGTTTTTTTCAAAGCAGAGGAGCTGGTTATTTATGAAGTCTGTAATTCGAATGAAGTCTTTAGCAGACATCTTTGAAGTCTACATACAAAAATGATAGTATCTTTCTTAATTTACTGTATGTAGAGATTTGCAGGGTGGACACCAGGCATCTTAATATCTCTGCAAAATTTTCCAAGATAGAGCTTTGATAAATGGTTCTTCAGAAGGCAAGGAAGTATCAGTGTTTCAGGAAGAGAGAATATAGTTTAAATGTAATATCTAGCTCTTGCATTTCCTGTAGGAACAACACATTGAAAAAGTAATTCCTCTCTCATTTATAGTCTCAGATTCTGAAGCAGAGCACCATCTCAGAATCTTTTTGCCAGCTCGCCTGAGCCTCCTTATTATTTGCCTTCCAAAAATTCCTGTTTTCCATTTAAATGTATAAATTAAAAAATATACATCTTGATGACAGGCCAACTCAGGGAGGAACTTTATTTCTTCTGGGTTTTTTGTCCTGCCTCTCATTGTGTTAATGACTGTACAGTGTCTAGGACAATTTGAGTGAAACAGTAAAGATCCCTTGCACAGCCATAAATGACATTAGAAGTGATATTACCGTGGACAATGATCAATATGCAAAATCTTTGGAGGAAAAGATAAGGGTTATATATTTACTTCTCTAAAGCAGTTTTGACTGCTCAGAGATCTGCGATCATATGCCTGATGACTTAGGAAAAGATAAGTGAGAATATTCTGATATTTATGGGGTAAAGCCACCCATATTACATTTTGGATTGTGCATTCAGTTCCAGAATTTGATCTCTATTAGAGTAGGTGGTACTGTCTATATTTCACAGCGTGAAAGCTGCTATGACATTGATTCTCTGACGCAGAATTTTCTTTAGAATTTCTTTGAGTTTTAAAGTATTTTTCACTTAATTCAAAACTAAGTTTAATAAGCATTCCATTACTGCTTTAAGGGAAGAAAAACTAGGGCACATATTCTTGATCCTTTTTTTTTTTTTTTTTTGAGGAAAATAATTCAGGATATGCTTAGGCATACGGCTAATTCTGAGTATGCTGGTGTCTTCCTGAATTTGCAGAGAGCCTGAGCCATTACCTCAGTCATGAGAAATTAGAAAAATATGGAGATTGTTGGTTTAAGTACCAGCACTTTTATATCTTCTTGCAAGTCAGATTAACAGAACTACGAAACTAGTGCACTTGTCCTAGTCCTGGGTTGGTTACTACATTCCTGGTAACAGCTGAAAGTTGCAACTTCTGCTTATTTGCATGAGAAACAGAAGTTGCTAGAAAAAGTTAGGATGGTTTTGTATCGCCACATAGATGTGGAATACACTAAGTATAAGGAATAGGCAGAGGCGTAGGGTAATAAGTCTCATGAAAAATTATACTTTTGTATATAAATGAAACTGTTTTCCAGGTTGCAGACTGTACTAAAAAAAACAGGGACTATGCTTTTTTTTTTTTTCTTTGAATACCTAGAGATTGGGGTTTTCAGTTACACTAATTTTGCTCCCTTTCTGTGCCAGAACATGGCGGGGGGGAGGGATGCTGCATAGAAGTGGATTTCTTCTGTTTTTAAGAAGAATGCATAGAAAAAGGTTTAATTTGTGTTTAAACACTGACAAAAAGGAGTACTGGGAAAACAGACCTGATATGGCAGGTCACCATAATAGTGTGTATCAACCAGTGGGAAAGGTCATGCTTACTGGTTTAGGAGAATACTCAAAAAGGGAGAAAGGTTTAAAAAAATTGCTGTAATTCAATTTGGGGTCAGGGGGAAGGTCAAACCAAGAGCTTAGTATGTGGATGTGTGCGTCCAAAAGCAACAAGGAAGACCTGGCCAGTTCACTAGCTCTTGAAATGCTGGTGGGTGTGGGGATTCCCTGGAAGGGAGATTTCTGTCTTGTGTCTGAGTTGCTACCCAAATTCTGTTGGATGGAAAGCGTTGGACATTTTTTGCAATATTAAGGTGGGCTCAAGCAAAACAGACTTGGAACTCATTTCAAAACACTAGCTCCTTTAAGTTTGTACATTTTCATTCTTTTCTCCCCCTGCAGCGTGCGACAGTGAATGAGGGTGTGCGTGTGTAAAGGAACTTGTCTCAGCAATGGGCTCTTTCAGAGACCATGTATGGGTAAAGCAGTTCGGCTGGTTCAGCTCCCTGCTCCTCCCTCTCCGAGAGCCGAGTAGAATCTCTCCTGCTGAAACGCTTGTTCCACGTTCTGCTTTCTATATTTGTACAGCAGCAGCATGCTCGCTGAGCGGGCCCCGGGGCCGGCCTTGTGTGCATTCCGCATTTGCTGAGCAGAGTTGAGAGCCAGGGCTCACGGTCTCTGTCATTACATCCGTCTTGTCTGTCTGTCTCTGCGTCTCTGGGGAGGACTGGCATTCCAAGTGAAAGGTGATCTGTTTCTGGATGGGGTTTTTTTTGTTGTTGTTTTGGTTTTATTTTTTTTTAGGTAAAATGCCGTTTATACAAATTGGGAGCCTAGGGACCAGGAACGGAGGAGGGCAGGCAGTTGTCTTGCAGGGAGAGTATATAGTGGGTGGCAGCAGCATCAGAAAGGTACAGTTTTCATCCAAAAGAGCTGTTGTCTTCTAGGGTGAGGATTTTAGTCTCTCTGCCTGCTTTGGGGACTGATTAGCCAGGACCTGTATCTCTCCATAAAAGGTATGTTGTCACTGTCTGCTATGAAGATTAATGAAAACTACATCCTGTCCTGGAGGGGCTGAGTGCTGCCTTTGCTTGTTATGGGCAAGGGGGATTAATGGGGAGCTAGACCCTGGGCAGCCTAGTTTGGAATAAGGAGTTGGTGCTGAGGGATGGGGTTGCAGGAAATACCTTGTTAGGAAGAGCTGGAAACTTGTAGCTAGGGCTTCCCTGGCTGTGTGTTTGCATAAAATTTGTATTAAGGCCCTGCACACGTTGGGATGACTAGTCACAATTGCTAGTAGGTCAGGTGAACAAATAGGGCAGGAGGACTGTTAGCTGCTGACACTGTAGTAAACTGTTGATATGATGTTCTTTGAGTAGCGGAAAGGTGCTTAAAATAGTGGCAGCAACTGGATCCACCATTAACATTGGCAATACATTTTTTTGAGAGGGAGAAAGAGGGAAATAGGTCATAGGGTACTTTTTCTGTCTTTCAGGGCATGCTGGCCACTTACAAATTCTGCTGCCTTTTGAATATCTTTGCAAGTAGGTATCAGGCCTTCTGTTTCTGGAATTTGAGCGAGGAAAACATGGTTTCGCTTATGAAACAGAAGGCAGCATCTTGCTAAAATCAATCTTGAGGATCATATTCCAGTGTCTTCAGCGTATTTTCTCCCAAGAAAGCTGAATTTATATCCTGAATTTAGAAGAAACAAATTTTTGGAGGCAAATCGATGGATCTCAGCTGCCCGGCAGCATCTGAATCGCTCTGTGCAGGCAGGGAACTGTGATTGATGTGTGACAGAGGGTCAGCTCATTCTTGAACTCAAGCAACTTTGTTGTGTGGCTGTTTTCTGATTGTTCTTTGTTTAGTGAGGACACACTGCAGTAGTTGTCCCATCTTCATCTAGAAAACCTGTGGAATTTATGCAGCTTCTGGGACATTAGGCTTGTTGTCTTAAGTGCCCCGATATGTTTCCCAGTTCTTGAATCCTCTTAAAGCCCTCTGCCTGCCTTTCTTTTCACTTTTTCACTTCCTGACTCCCTAGTTGACATCCTTTCATTTGTACTAGCCAGAGCAAAGTGGCAAAACCATAATCTAAACTCTTTCTGAGTTTACAATACCATTTCAAAGCAAATCTTGGTACTGTTTGATGCCAGCAATCGGGTTTGTACAATTCATGTACTTGAAAATGTTTTCTGGTAGCGTACTTAATTTTTGCTTGTAGTCTCGTCGGAGGAATATGATTAGGCAGTTTCAAAGGCCTCTTGAAAGTACACTATTGCATGTTTAAAAAAAATACTGTTTGTCCCTTCTGTGAAAGATGTCGTGATAAATGGGTAGAACACTGAAGAAATGTATATTAACCAAGCGTATTGAGTAGATGAAAGATAAAGCCAGGCTGTAGAATGGCACTAGGGGATTTAAATCTTCCATTTTGCAGGAGTTGTTCTAAAGGCAACATGTAAGAAAGTGACATTGTTCAGAGCTAAGCTAGGCTGCCAGTTGTTTCTTGGAAGGCAGATGCTTTGAGCTACATATGTAGTAAATTCGTCTTGCACCTATTGCCAACCAGCGCACAAAAGGTAAAGTGCCTATTTCCAGGAGTTCAAGTGACTCATGTAGCAAAAAATAATGCTTTAGATGTATAAGGACAGGAAATCACATTTGTCATATACACATGGAGTTTAAGGGAGAATACCCAGTAATCCATTCTGGATCGACTGCATTATTATCCTTTTTGCAGAAAAGGTTTCATCAAGGTTGGAGACAAGTGAGAAATTAGCTTTTGCCTGACATCCTTTGAAGGTCCTGAAATTCCACAGGAAAGGGTAGTTTCTTATGGTCTCACCTTGTTGCTTTTATTTTTTACAAAAAGAATTCCTTTTTTTTTTTAATGTCATAGTCTTGCAGTTGAATAATAAAGTTAGGTTGAGGGTGGATATGTGGGAAGATTATAGGAATTTGGAATTAAATCCAGTGCTCATTTGAAGTTAGTTAAACTTATAACTGCTGTTGAAAAGCAACTACAGGTATTAAACTCCAGCAAGAGTAAGTGAAAAGTGAAAGTTGAGAAAGATTTACTTGTGATTTGAAAAAGCTGGATCATATAGTTTAATCAAGGATAGGGAGTGACATGTCTTTAAATATTGGAGGCAGTTCACTGACAAAGAATTGGGACAGTAAAGGTGATTATATGGAAGAATATGCGCCTGTTTCTTACAAGTATAGTGTTTTCTTAATAGAAGTAGTGGAAGCCTCATTTATCACTTAAGGCCTTTAAAAAGGATTAATCAGTAGAGAATTAATTGTGTGAAATTCAGCTCCTAGATCTGACGATGTAGTTCCGTGAGTAATTTGAATGAGTATATGCCATTATTGCTCTGTAAGGGGCTCGTTCCATCTTTCAGGCGTTTCCCCTTTCCTTTGGGCTGCCAAGAACATCTGTGTGGTTTTGTAGGGAATTGAATCAGGGAGTGTGTCTGGGTTAAAACCATTATTTTCCTGTTGTTGTTTTTGTTAGACCAGATCACACCTGGATCATTTCCTTTCTCAGGCTTGTTATACAGAGGTGGGGATGGATAGCTGGTGAGGAAAGAGTTGTGCTCTGCTCTTTTGGCAAGAGTATCGGCTTAAACTGGATCTACAGTAGGAATATCTTCATTTATTCTTTTGTATTTCTGCCCCATTTCTATCTAACCTTTATGGAGTGCTTCTGTGCAGTCTTCTCTAGTAGTACAACCCAAGAAAATGAAGTAAGAATTGTTTGCGTGCTTTACCTGCTATTGCACATGTCATTTGGCCTAGATGAGGAGGTACTAAATGTTGTCATAACATAATCCTTTATGAGTGCAGTATTTGATAGGTGCTGTGTTTGCTGTAGCCTGCTGGCTGTTTGGGAAAAAATTGGTGACCTTTCCTGATGTGAGGACAGAGAGAAGATAACGTGCCACGTAGACTGTTACTTGTGAGGTTTTGATTCAGGAAGTATAAGGTACTTCCAGAATCTGCATATGAGGTATAGAAACCCTGAGAATCCAGGAAGATATATGAGAGGGTTTTATGTCTATTTTGAGTCCTCATGCAGCCAAATCTGTATTTATAGCACTTGTTTTTGTCATGAAGTTTCTGGAGTCTCCTCCTGCTAGCAGTGGAAACCAGCTGATGTCATACTGTACCTTCCAGGAAAAGTGAATGGAAAGAATTGATGGAGAAGTGTGTAAGTGAAGAACGTCTGAAAATACGTGCATAAAACTACAAGCAAGTACTGAGTCTCTCTAGTTCTTGGCAAAGTGCGTTGCCACTCTTGATCCTTCCCGCTCCCTTCTCCCCCCACACTGCTAAAATCTAAGATCGGCTGACGGATTCAGCTTTGTACAGCAGGGAGGGTTTCTGAGGCCGCGGAGAGAGAGGAGCAAGCGAAGCTGCGCTGGCACAAGTCAGTGGGCGTTAATCACCGCAGGCCAGCAGCCTGGAGGGAGTGTTTCAGGGTCAAAAAACGGGCCGTGAGGGTAGTTCGTGGAGTAAAAAGCTGCTGACATCAGTAGGAAAGACATTGTATTAGTCATCTTTAGAGGTTTGTAACTCAGAATGAAAGTTAGGCTTCTTTAGACAGAAAAGTTCATCTGAGGTGTGGCATTAGATTTGCGAATGGTATTCAGACAAAAATAACACTTCAAAGTGCTGCATGTGTTTATGCATCAATGCATTTTCAGTAGATATTAGGCTGTAAATTAATGCAGATATTTTTTCTGGTTTTTTTATATTATCTGCAATGGTTTGGACGCTTCAGATACTATATAAAGATAATGAAGCGGGGGGGGAATATTGCAGAAAAGAAACCAAAGTATATACAAATGACGCTGCAAATGGTGGCAAATGAGAAGCCTTCAGAGAGCTTGAGTAGAAGCTTGGGAAGAACTGCTTTGC
>KZ512289.1:5038-16516 GCA_002844005.1 Limosa lapponica baueri
AATATCTAACTTCAGTTCAAATGGCTTGTATCTGAACCCCTTTTACCAGCTGAAGGTGCTTTTTGGTCAGATGTATCACATACTAAAATTGCAAAAAGATAATGAATACATCCCTCTTACTTCCTCAGTCTGTCCTGGAGAAACTGTGGCTTTCTTTATAGCACTGTCTTTAAATGAAGCTTAAACCCCAAGGCACACTCTGAAGGAGGGAAAGGATCTCTTATTAATATGGTACTCTTTTTCTTGTCGAGGTGTTCAGATGTCCCAAAAGAAAATGTGATCATATTGTTCTGTGTGCATACAAATGTAGGAAAAGAGGATTTGTGCTCTGAAAAGTATAGCTCCTGTAGTAATTAGTTTACAAATCTATATAGTCTCGTATATTTTCCATAGTTGATTCTAGCAGAAAATGCAACCTAAAGTATAAATCCTTCTAATTAAAAAAAAAAAGAAAAAAAAAAGAAAAAAAGAATCTTAGTCATAACCTGAATTTAGGTATATGTATATGAATTCAGTATTAAGGCTAAGGAATGCAAGGGGTTAGTGTAAGATATTATCAAAAAAGTAAGAAATAAAAGCAAAGAAAGTTAAATTAGTAGAGGTTGGGTGCACTGGGGCCTTTTGCTTTGCTATTACATATTTTTCCACAATACATTACAGTGGAGAGAATGCAGTATGTAATCAGAGCAGAGGTATAAGGAACGAAGGCCATGCTACGCTTTCTCTGAAAATAATGTAATTTCTGCCTGACTGGTAGGCATGCTGTGGAGCTTAATTAAAGTTTATGAAGCACATCAAGATCTTTGGATAAAAAGCACAGTACTATGAACTGGGAAATTTGTGTTTTTCAGCACTAAAGAGCGGAAGACTAAACTATAAATGCTTTTTTCTTGACATGTTTTCATTGCTTTGATTAGCATTAATTCTCTATGTGGACCTGCAAGGAAATACAAAGGGGCTTGTGATGTTTTGGTTTTATTACCATTTATGTGATGGTGAATATTTGTAGAGATATGGAAAGTATTGTTGGTCTGAAATGCCACGGTAACCTTCTCTTTGAGTTTAAAATATGCATTTACTCCATAATTTATTTCATATTCTGTTTTCTTATCCCTTTCAAAGTGTGTCATCGAAATAAACAATCAGCATCATTATTCATAAAAAGTTTATATTAGGCTGCAGGAAGTTCTCAGATGTCATTTTTCAACTCATTTTAAATATTCTCATTTTCTTTTCTGGATATATTTTGAAAGGCTTGTGCAGCAGGGAAGTTGCAAGAATTACACATGACTGTGACTGAAGCCGTGTTTGTTTATGTTTTTATAAACAAATCGTACAACACAGAGTGTAAACAGGTAGTCCCACATACATTAGCCTGAGCGTGCAAACTCAGGACATAATAAACAGTTCGATGTGTTCAAGAATCAACAAGCTGAGCATCAATTTTATATGACTCATCCCCTATGCAAACTTGTAAATGTTTAGCCTTGGGAATAATTTTGTTCAGTTAAGTGAGTTTTCTAAGTATCAGAAGACCATCTAACTACACATACATAGCTGAGTCTGTGGCCTTTCATCTTTATTTTCAGGCTCTCTTCTTTCTTTTCCCTTTAGAATCAATAAATGAACTTGGAGAAATTTCTGCCTTGCTTAGCATGTGTAGTTTCTGCAAATCATTAAGACTACTCAAGGTGTAAATCGAAGTCACATTTAAAGCAATGGCCAAAGATCTTAAAAACCTTCCACACTCCTGACAACAGTATCTGTGTGTACTTATATGCCAGGAAACAAATAGATTACAATCAAATAGAGTATGCTGAAGTTACGCAAAAAACAATGGAGAGAGTCAAAGAGTCCATCAATGAAAACTCTGATGCTTCTGGTCAAGCCTCTAAGTGAATCTTTTGATCTCTTATTTTTCACTGTGCCTTAATTTAGCATCTTCCCTAGAGCTTTGCTTGTTTCAGTATTTTTGTCTTACCCTTTCAAAATTCCTTAGGATCAATGATACCATTAGTTCTGTATTTGTTTTCATTCTCTTATTTTATTGTGTTTTCTTCCCAGTATTTGTCTTCTTGTATTATTTGCCATTTCCAGCATTTGCCTTGTTTTACTATCTGTCGCTTGTTAGGCAGCTCATATTTCCAGTACTTGTCATTTCCCTTTGCATTTAATTTCAATTTTTGTGACATGCCTTTTCTTCTTCCCGTGACTCATAACTCATTGGCTCCCAGCGCTTCTCCAAATGGCTACAGGACAGATTCATGGGTAATGTGAAAGGTTGGAAAGTCCAGAGAGATGGCCCACTGTTCGTATTAGCATGCATATTCTTGATTTTATCTGAAAGGCAGCAGGGAACAGAATAATTCAATGTATTAGACAATGCAGCTTTCTGACTTTGACTAGCATTAAATTATTGTCATTGGACAATATGCCTTGATACATTTCTCAGTCATTTCAGAAAGACTGACTAAGTGTTTGATATCTGAATATATTCAGTAATGACTTTCAAAATACTCATATGCCATTATTCTACATAATTAAAAAAAGGACACATTTTAAAATACTTTCTCCGTTGTGCATATTGCCAAATAGAGTGCAATTAAAGTATACAAGACTTTCAGTTTGCTTGAGAAAGAAAATAAAGGGGATACTTATGTATAAATAACTTTTTGTTATGTATTACTATACATTGTGTTGCTTTAAAGGCATGTATTGTGACGCTTCATAAGGGTAATGTATCTTATATGTTTCCTTCTTAGGTATTTACGGCTAAATTCAATATGAACAAAACATGGAAGGAGAGAATTTACAATGAAAAATACCTATCTGAGTATCTTATAAAAATCCTTAGCTCCTGTATTTTCTTTTCTTAACTGCCCGCTATCTCTTTGCAAGGTAGAGGCAGAACAAGGAGTATGTTAGCGAAGAGCAGGAAGATGCAGACATCCCCAGTGCTGTTGAGGATCCAGTCTTCTGATGGAAGGGGCAGTAATTAACTGTGCACCACACAAAGAAAACAGGTGGTGGGGTTTGGGTGCTCAAGGGTGATCTGTGCAGAGTTTCAGGTTTTTAGCTTACCGCTGTGCTAGTTTGACTGCATCTGCGTTTCGTTTCAACACCTCAGGAATGGAGATGCCTGACAGCTCTCAGTGTTAGCCTACTGCTAACTCTGCCAGCCCTGCTCTTCCGTACACCCCTCTGCATTCCTGAATTCTCTCCAGTGCAGTCTTTCCCTTTCTTTTCACTCGCTCCAGAATAGAAAGTGAGCAACAACCTGCTCGCCGTGTATCAGGTGATCTAGTTTCTTTGCCTTTTAAAACACTGTTGAACTTGTGCTCTCTCCACTGAATAATTTATTCTTACATTAAGAAACATGAGCAAGCCTAAAGTCCTTGGGAGGATACATGACTGAACTCTGGAATGTCTGCTTTTTTTCTCTTCTCCTACTTAGAAATAAAACATCAAGCTGCTAGGCCCCATACTTGGTGTCATTTTGACATGTTTATTCTGATTTCATACACAGAAAATTTTATGAGTACCAGCAGATGTCACTGTAGTCAAAAGAAAGTTCCTAGGGGATTTTCATTATGAATAAAACTGCTTTCTTAACAAAATATAAATGATAAACCAGTGTTATTTCTAGTATTACTCCCAATTTTTTTTTTTATTTGGCAGATCAAATCTTTGAGAGGATGAAATATCCCTCAGGAAGGAATTCAGGATTTAGGTCCAGATTATTAACTTATCCTGAAAGTCAAGTAGTTAGAAATTTCTCAGCAAAATGTGTTTTCATTGAAAAAAAAAAAATTCATTGAAATAGTTTGTTGAAGTATGATTCTCTAATGAAAAAGTTGTTATCAAAAAAACCCACCCCAATTTCTCCAATGTACAGTAGAGCCTGTTCAACATTAGGAAAGGAGATCCAAGGCCAAAATACTTCAAACTCCTTTGAATAGGGCATACGCTTTAAATACAGAGGACTGGACAACCTGAGTAATTCTTCCTTGCTTTATAGACAGTACGTACTTCAACCCATCTCGTGGAACAGGAGAAAAGGAAAAACCTCAGTAATATAGGTGAGGTGAAAGAGAATCTTTCCCTTCAACTCTGACTGTGATACCTTTGAAAGGACGAACACTTTATGGAAAAGGATAATGTCATAGTTACGGTTGAGTGCTATATATTTAGGTTCTCTTTGCAGTTCTGCCAATGACTTTTTATTTGATATGGAGGACTTATTTCCTCCATACTGCACTTTTCTTAACTTCAAAATTAGGATAATACCTACCTCAAGGAATTCATGAAGATGAATTTATTAACTTTTTTAAAGGAATATGAGATCTCAAAGGATCATGTGAGTGTTAAACATTACTGATTCTCCCACTTCTGTGTTACAGAAAGTCGCGTTAAGCAAGAACTCAGTGAAAGAATCTTTTCCATTTCCCCTTGTGAATTTTTGTGCAGATTTGATGTTTTGGTGTGTGTGTATATGGATATTATGTTTTGAAATGACATTACGACATTTCAAGGTTGTTAGTAAAGAAAGTCAGATCTATCTATCTATCTATCTATCTATCCTATAATATGTAATATTTCAAGAGCTGCCGCAGTAGAAATCTAGATCTCTGTTAAAGGCTCTGTTCAGTTCGAACATGCCAAATGATTTAAACTTCTGTCTTTTTTTCTATCTACATTTCACTCAATGTGTTTACCTTTCTGTAGGCGATTACTGAAAGAGATATTTTAACCCTGGAATGGTAGAATTTAATCAAATGCCTGAAGCATCTTATTGAGTAAATCTCTGTGTTTCTCTCAGTCATTCCTGTTGGACATACTCCACCTCACACGGATAACTGCCTTATCTCTTTGGAGAGAGCATAAGGGAAGATGACTTAATAGTCCAGAGAGCAGAAAACCTGCTGGGTATGTGGGAGTGTGAGGTCAGATCCATAGGCTGAAATAAGCATAGCAAGTATGTCATGGTTGGATTCTTACTCCCACTTGCCTGCCTGAAACTCTTTTAAGGTCAGTGAACATCTGTCTTCCGTCTGAGTTTGACCAGATGAGCCTTGTCCTTTGGAAGTGGCATGAGTGCTTCTATTTCGACACATCAACAGTTTCTGACAAACAATTATTTCATCACAAAATTGTCTGCCAGTTTTACTTCAAACAAACCTACTATGCAATGAAAAATTTCAATGCTATAACACATAGGGAGTGCCTTGCTGAACAAAAAGTACATTTGTTTAACTAATTCTCTCCATTGCCCAACACCATCGAGGTTAGAAGTTCCTGGTATGTAGATGGAGGGTCATCATGGAATCATGTTAAACATTAAAACTGATGAATGCATCATTTTTGTCTGACAGTGTACTTTCATGAACAGCAACCATTTTCTTCCAGGGACCTGCTGTTCAGTTAGAGGATATGAACCATACCCATTGCAGCAGAGAAATTGTTGAGTGAAAAGAAATATGTTCCATGGACAGAGACGTGGCTTTTGCTGGCAGCACTTTATTGTGTCACATGCCTCACAATGTAATGGTGTAAAAATATGGGCACAGAGGGAAGAAAAGCATTAAATAGACCAACATGAAGCATGGAGTAGCTGTGGTTTTCACACAGGTGAATATTTGACTCTTTGTTAAATATAAGTAGTATTTGTATTGGCTATGAAATTAGACTGTTGCCAGACTTGGGCTAATAGAGGAAAAAGAGCGATACAAAATACACCTACTCATGGCAAAAGTGAAAAAAGATGCTGCTGCAGAGAGCAGTAGATGTAATAACTGATATTGTGCTTAAGCTCAAGCTTTGCTGCAGCAGCTGCCAAGGTGTTGGTGTTGGAGTTGGAAGGTGTTGGAAAAGCTCTGGAACTACAGAAACTGTAGTTGGCTCTCTACCATCCCGTCTTCTCAGCTGAAGGAGTCTTTGCTCCTGCCAGTACAAAATAGGTCCTGCATTGGTTCTGAAACAAAACAGCAGTACTGAATAACAATTAAATTCACTTTAAAAATCCAACTCAAAGTAAATGAGTGGGCAGCTTACCTGGAGGCTGTTCTACAATTGCTTGAAACCACCAGAAAGAATTTCACAGAGTTCAGCAGGTGCTGAATCAGGTCCTTTGCAGAAATGAAGATATGACTGTTTTATGGGCTTCAGTAAAACCACAGCCAAAGAAATGTAAGAGCTATTGGGTTATAATACCTTAATAATGGTATCTTACTTTGGGATTGGAGGAGACTGGGAATGTAGTCTCACAGATGTGAATGCCCTAAAGATAATGCTGGGTAGACACTATAGACATAAGGTAGACACATCTATGGAACTTAATGTTCTAGTTTGGACCAGGAGCAAGTTTGTGAATTCCCCTGCTGTCCTCACAGAGTTCACACTGTGAAATGGTCTTGGAGCATGCAGACGGAATTTCTTTTTTTTTTTTGTGAAACTAAACTGAATTAAATGCTGCAGGAAGATGCCCGCACTCCCACTGCTAGTAGATGTTGAATGAGCAGGATCAGACTAGATCTCATTTTTGGCAAAATCTTTAAGATGGATGTGGACATCACATACTTGTCACCAACTCTTCTACCTCCCAGATTCTCTCCTTTTGAAACATGCTACCTGCTGAGGTAGACACAGCTTAAATAACTTAAATTCAGTAATTTGTCTCCTATCCAGGAGGTGTTTGCGAAAGAGACCTGAACACCTATGCATGCATCAAGGTCTGTGAGAAGTCAGCTTTCATTACACCCTACTTTTCCTTTTTGTATTTGTGTATCCGGTCTTTATTTGTGGCATGTGGAAGCAAACATTTCTTAATACCTCTTATTTTTCTCTGTACTTTTTTATGTTGTGATAAATGTAAACCCTTTGTAATTCTGTAGAATGAGCAGAGGCAGATGCTGCTACAACCTAGATGATGTTTTCTGTCATGACATTTCCATGCATTGCGTGAGTACCTCCTGCCACTTCCCTCATTGTCTGGTGAGTACTGCTTTTGCTGTTGTGAGATTCATTCATTAAGAACAATTTTAATGACTAACACTTACTAACTTCAGTGATTCATCATCAGTTGTCTTCCATAAGTCTGCCTTCCAGAAATCAACCTTTTATTACCTAGGCTGATTCATACAACCACGAGATGACAAAGCAGTAAGGCCAGGGACATAGGTCTGAGAAGAGTGGTACCCTGAAAGTCAAAATTGAAGTAGAGGATAACTGTGGCACTTGAGAAAATAAGATTTGTGAGATGATGGTACCTGTGTAAGTAGCCTGCTGCTCAGTGCTCTGCCAAATGGAATAAGAAATTCCCATTCTTTTTATCTAAAAATTTATGATTTATTTTGATTTTTTTAATTAATGCAGAGAAGGAATTTGCTACATGATGGCTAATGCAGCTATAAAGGTGTTTCATAGAATCATAGAATGGGTTGGTTTGTAAGGAACCTTTAAAGGTCATTTAGTCCCACCTCCCCTGCAATGAGCTTGGACATCTTCAACTAGATCAGGTTGTTCAGAGCCCTGTCCAACCTGAACTTGAATGTTTCCAGGAGTTGCACAACTACCACGTCTCTGGGCAACCTGTGCCAGTGTTTCAACATGTCGTAAAATAATTCTTCCTTATATCTAGTCTAAATCTGCCCTCTTTTACCTTAAAACCATTACCTCTTGTCTTATCACAAGAGGCCCTACTGAAATGTTTGTCCCCATCTTTCCTGTGGGCTCCCTTTAATTACTGAAACGCCGCAATAAGATCTCTCTGTTCCAGACTGAAAAACCCCAACTCTCCCAGTTTATCTTCATGGAAGAGGTGTTCCATCCCTCTGATCATTTTTGTGGCCCTCCTCTGGACCTGCTTCAACAGGTCCATATCTTTCCTGTGCTGAGGGCTCCAGAGCTGGATATACTCTGGGTGGGGTCTCATGAGAGCAGACTAGAGGGGCAGAATCACCTCCCTTGACCTGCTGGCCATACTTCTTTTGATGCAGTCCAGGGTATGGTTGGCTTTCTGGGCTGCAAGTGCACATTGTCAGCTCACGTCCAGCTTTTAGTCCACTAGTACACCCAAGTCCTTCTTGGCAGGGCTGCTCTCAATTCCTTCATCCCTCCAGCCTTTATTGATACCAGGGCTTGCCCCAACCCAGGTATAGGACCCTGCACTTGGCCTTGTTGAACCTCATGAAGTTCACATGGGTCCACTTCTTGAGTGTGTCCAAGGTCCCTCTGGATGGTATTGTGTTCCTTAGGCATGTCAATTGCACCACTTAGCTTGGTGTCGTCCACCAACTTGCTGAGGCTGCACTCGATCCCACTGTCTATCTCATTGATGAAGGTATTGAACAGTCCTGGTCCCAGTACGGACCCCTGAGGGACACCACTGAGAGTCATCTATCTCCATCTGGACATTGAGCAGTTGACCGCTACCCTACGGATGTGACCACCGAGTAGTTCACCCATCAAATCCATATCTCCCTAATTTAGAGAGAAGGGTGTTGTGGGTGACCATGTCAAAGGCCTTAGAGAAGTCCAGACAGATGACATCTGCAGCTCTTCCCTTGTCCATCGATATAGTCACTCCATCATAGAAGGCCACAAGGCCTTGGTCAGGCAGGACTTGGCCTTGATGAAGCCATGCTGGCTGTCTTGAATCGCCTTCCTGTCCTCCATATGTGTTACCATAGCTTCTAGAAGGATCTGTTCCATGATCTTCCCAGTCACAGAGGTGAGGCTGACAGGTTGGTAGTTTCCAGGGTCCTCCTTTCTACCCTTTTAAAAATGGGTGCAATGTTTCCCTTTTTCCAGTCATCAGGGACTTCACCTGACTGCCATGACTTTTCAAATATCATGGACAGTGGCTTGACAACTACATCAGCCAATTCTCTCAGGACTCTGAGATGCACCTCATCAGTTCCCATAGGCTTATATATTTTCAGGTTCCTCAGCTGGTCATGAACCTGATATTCTCTTACAGTGGGAGGAACTTTTCTCTCCCAGTCCCTACTTCATGGTCCATCCACTCAAGAGGAGTGGAAAGAGACATTGCCAGTGAAGACTGAGGCAAAAAAGTTGTTGAGAACTTCAGCCTTCTCCTCGTCTGTTGTTACCAGTTTGCTAGTCATGTTCATCAGGGTGGGTACGCTTTCTTTGACCTTCCTTTTCTGGCTGACATACCTGTAGATGCCCTTCTTATTATTCTTTGCATCCCTTGCCAAATTCAGCTCCAGCTGTGCCTTGGCCTTCTTGACCCCATCCCTACACAACTGGGACATGTCCTTATACTCTTCCCAGGATACCTGTCTCTGCTTCCGCTGCCTGTGCAGTTTGATTCCAAGCAGTTAATTCAAGGGTGCAAATTGTTTATGTTTGAAAGACTTTTTCAGCTTTGCATTTGATTCCCCTTTTGTTTTACACTGTGTTGTCAGATCTTGAGTTACAGTCCATTTTCTTTAACCCAGTTTCCAAATTCAAGCTATAAAACTCCAACTTCACCAAAATCTAGGAAAGTCAGTAAAAATTCAAGTTGTGGAAAAACAATAGAATGAACTAGCTGAACAAGCTCAATATCAGTGAACTGCATGCTGCTGCAGCAGCAAAGAAAGCCAACAGGATGCTGAGTTGCATCAACAAGGGCATCGCCAGTAGATATAAAGAAGTCATTGTCCCACTCTACTCAGTGCTTGTCAGGCCACACCTGGAATACTGTGTTCAGTTTTGGTCCCTGCTATGGAAAAAAGATATGGACAGGCTGGAGAGGGTCCAGAGAAGGGCCACCAAGATGATCAAAGGACTGGGAAGCCTGCCATGTGAAGAAAGGCTGAGAGAACAGGGTTTGTTCAGCCTTGAGGAAAGAAGGCTGAGGGGAGACCTTATCGCCATGTCCCAGTATTTAAAGGGTGGCTGCAAAGCAGATGGAGACTCCCTTTTTACAAGGAGTCACATGGAAAAGATGAATGGTAATGGGTACAAGTTACTCCTTGGGAGATTCTGATTGGACACAAGAGCAAAATTTTTCACAATGAGAACAATCAGCCATTGGAATAATCTCCCCAGGGCAGTGATGGATTCTTCAATTACATTACATTGATTCTGGAATAGGTATGGTTTTCTGGACCTTTTACATTCTCAGAAGATACAAAGTTGTTTTTTCTGGAGAGGATATACAATAATGAAAGCTCTGGTTAGAGTTGGAAACAGTGCTAAAGACAAGCTCTTTAATAAGGTCTTTTAAAACTGATGTAACTATCATGAAGAAAATAGCAGAAGGAGGTGTTACCAGTTTCCTTGAAGAGGCATCAAAGCTTATAAATATGCAATGAATCCATACAAATGAGATGTTAGCTTTTTTAACAGAAATGTTACTAGTCTTTTGCTAAGACAAAGCTAAAAGGACTTCTGAAATAAAAGAAAGTATATCGTCCTTCCACCCATGCCACTGTCCAACCTGAATGCGACTTTAGAAGAGGTCACTTGCCTGGGATCGAGGTAAGTGGCTCTTACACTTTAAAAAGAGTGTTTGGATATCAGATGCCTGTGTGCTAAGCTGGGATTGCTTCAGCAAGCCCAAGTTACATTCTGTACCTGCTGTTCTGCTCTTGGGAGCTGCGAGCAGGAACAGACGGTGACTCAACTGCCTTTTCAAGATACTGTTCACAGTAACACTGCATGACATAAGAAAACAGCAATAAAATAATCCATACTCTCTACACTGTAATCTTCCTACACACAATTCAGCACTCTCCAGCTGTTAGCCAAACACAGCTGTCTTCTTCAGACTTCCTCTGCCCTGCCTGTCCGTATTGGGGGAAGTTGCAATAGTTTTATGACTGAACTTTAGTCCTGAGCTCAGTCATCAACGTACCTGCTGACACGCTAAATTTGTATC
The DNA here is from genome assembly GCA_002844005.1 of Limosa lapponica baueri. Classification (NCBI taxonomy): domain Eukaryota; kingdom Metazoa; phylum Chordata; class Aves; order Charadriiformes; family Scolopacidae; genus Limosa; species Limosa lapponica. The sequence goes on from KZ512289.1 coordinate 15,927, forward strand.
CAGATTTGACATGTCAACGACCACAAAGCTCAGACATATGGATTCAGTCAGGGTCTCCATCTCAGCTCGGCACCAGAAAGTAAGTAAGTTGAGGTATGTTGGACCTCAGCGAGCACTTCTAGCCCATTTCAGGGCCAGGTCAAAGAGAGCTTTTGAATACCCCTGAAGGTGGCTTAAACCAAAGCAGAGCAGAGAGAAACATTTGTACCTGTGTACGCTTGTTTCAGCTCCAGTGACAGGGCAATAAACTAAAATATAAGAAGTGATATCTAGTGTAATTCCTGCCCCGTTTAATACGTTCCTACGTTCTGCGATTATAGCTAGTCTGTTGATTTTGGCCTGGTTCACATGCAGTCAGCCACCAGGTCTCAGGTGGGAGCTGTGACTAATGACTGAGACACAGGAAAGAATAGCTACAGCTCTCTGCACCGGCATCCTGATGAGGTGAGGAGGATGGTGGATCAGCTTACATGCTGGCTCACTTTCCCTGGTAAACCCACACCCATCCTAAAGTGGGGCATTTCCCTTAAGGATGCTCTGACTCAGCATCGCGTTTCTGTGATACCTCGGATTTGTATTCAGTCTCTTTC
>KZ512309.1:5397-17709 GCA_002844005.1 Limosa lapponica baueri
TGAGAGCTCAAACAATTACCAGGAATTGCCTCCCACAGGGAAGGGCTGCTAACAAAACCGGTATTACTCTTGCTGTTAGAGAAAGTGTTTTGAGAGGGGAGACAAGGGAAACCAGCAATTAAACTTTTCAGGCATTATATAAACCTCAATAACGAACTCAGAAGTGCTCATTATTATTAAAGTTGCAGTATACAGCAAGACACAATTTTCACATTCTTTAATTTCGTTCTCTGGCATCGGAGTTTGGATTTTCTGCTGGTCCAAATTCAAGACATTTTTGGAAAGCACGGATAGCGGGTGAGAGCAACGCGGTGACAGCAGCCGCCTCTTCCCCCGGAGGAGGGCCCCCTTCAGCTGCAAATGGCTTTGCCCAAGCCCTGCAGAGCTCTTCCTCTTACCAATCTGGTTCAAGAACGAACCAGAAAAAGAGAAATTTAAACAGTACTATTGATTTCTGCATTGAGTGTTCACTGAGGTGTACGTTATATTTAAATATTGCTCTTGATCCAGTGTCAGTTTTGACAAATTTAGGAAAGAAAGCTGAAGGCGACATTAACATTTTAGAAAAGAGCTAAAACACTTCTAGCACTACATTGTCCTCTGAGGCACCCTGCCAGGTTCTCCTGCTCTGCAGGCAGCTTTTCTGATTTAGCTTAAGGCCCTTCACTCCGTTTCACAGCTAACAGTGGAAAGGGCTTGCTATTTCGGGTATCAGTGGAGCGGACCAGAACTAGCCGCTTGCCAACGGAAAAAACAATTCTCTTCCCCAATATCTCTCAGTTGAAAGAATCCAAAGAAGAGATCAGTGAGAGTTCCTGTGGCAATGGGGAAGGGGAAAAAAACTGCATTGGGGGGGGTATTTGCTTTAAAAGTGCCCTTTTAAACACAAGAACCAGTACAGCCACAAAATAAGGGGGAAGCCTAAGCCGAAGCCTTCCCACGGGGCGGGAAGCCCGGCGTGCCAGGCGATGGCCCACATTCATTTCTAGCATCAAGTAGGTCCTTTGCGCCCCATCCTTTCTGCTGGAGCATGTGGGGGCGGAGGGAGGAGGGAAGCCACAAGCCTGGCTTTACAGCCCACCTACAGGCTCCAGCCTCTCCTCAGCAGGGACACAAAGCCTCTGACGTGGCACAGGAGCAACCGAGCCACGGGCACAGGGCTGCTGCTGGAGAAAACCCCAGCAGTACTGCAGGTACTGTCAGTCTGTATCGCCACCTGGAGCCTGGCAAACTGCCTCCCTGCAAAAGCCAGAGCTGGAGAAGCGAGCCAGCGAGGTGGGAAGGGAGCTGTGGGGCAGACTGATGCCTGTTACAGAGATGACCCATGTTTCACAGGCAGATCGTAAAGCCCTCGCACTAACCTGAGCCTTGCAGCGAGCCCGCATCCACCGGGGACCAGCCCCATGCAAGGCATGCGGCAGCCAGGAACCCCAACCACCTGCCAAAAACGGCTTTGCCACCCCAAATCCTGCAAGGACTCCTGCAGTTCAGAGGTGCTCCGGGCTCGGCTTTGCTGAATGCAAATGCGAATATTTATAGTAGTCCGGGCTCTCCCATCTGCGTGCTGCTTCCTTCTCCCTGGGTAGGGGCTCACATCACGCCGCACCGTACTCGGAGAATTCAGTGGCTCAATGCAGAAGATCTGGGAGCTGTGCTTTTACATCCCCCCAAAGAGATGACCTAGTGGGAATGTCTTTAAACAAAACTTTAGAATATTTTAAATAATAAGTTAATTCTTAATAAATATGTGCTTCAAGAAAATGATATTTATATACTGCACCTTTAAATAATGCACTTAGTTCTCTGCATTGGCTTCCATTTTGGTTTCTTGTATTGTTAAAGTGCATTAATTCAAAATAATGAACCACTTCCGCATCATTATTGTTAAAATAAATCATAACAACATTAATACGAGTCACTAAGTCACTACTATTAGTACTGCAATCTAGCAGATAACTCTATGTATTGCTCTATTTAATACTGTCCAGCAGAAGAATATAATACTTCTATTATAATCTCACAACAGCTCCAGCAGTCTTTTATGGCTGCTACCATATTAGTACAACTAAAAATGGGGAGAAGTATGAGAGACAGGGTCACAATGCCTCTGACACACATCCAGTTACGGTGTAGCTAACTGGACATATACACACATATATTATATGGTAAGACATCAGGTACGAAGAGGACCCTGCACACTGTGATATGAGCTGTTGCGCAGATACAACTCCTTCTCCTGCCACCACGATTTAAAGGGATTCCAACCAAACACCCTCCCTCCCCACTCGCATGCAGAGAGCTGCTCAAACCACAGCGCTGCTCGTAGCCAGCTGTGGCACCTGGATGTTGTTTCGGCTACCAAAAGGACGTCAGGTTGGCTGTAGGCAACTCTCTCAATGCTACCATGGAAATTAATAAAACCCCCAAACAACCAAAAAAAAAAAAAAGAAAAAGAAAAAGAAAAAAGACAAGAACAATATATAAATTGTGTAGATTTTTTTTTGGCAGAGAAACATCCCCAGTAACACACGATATTGTTGTGCTATTTTACTCAGCCCCTTGATCCCTTCTACTTTAAAGTCTTTACAACCTTCACCTTCCAAGACAAATTGGTATGAAACTGGTGGGGAAAAGAAAAGAGCATGTATCATTTTGTGTAAACCAGCAGTGAAAGGGTCTGCCCCCTCTCCCTTAAACCAATTTACAATGCTGCCTATTATTTAAAGGAGCTAGATATTGATCTTGAGTGATTAATAAGGCCATCAGAATTAAAAAGAAAAGCCCACAACTTCCTCAAGTACAACAGGGTTGTAGCCAATGCTGTTTACAGTACAAGAGTTGGCTACCTCAAGAATAACTGCATATTCCTAGCCTTTTCCAATGGATGCCTCCTCTTCCATTTCCCACCACAGGACCCCCACTGTGTGTCACGTTTCAAAGCATGAGTTAAGAAAGGCAAACAGAAATGGAACTAGAAGAGGCAGCTTCCCGGTTAGATGCATTGTAACCTAATTGCTTCAATATTAAATCTCTGAGCCTCAGAAGCCCAGGCAAACCTTCCAGTACAACTGTACTTTTTGGATTCAAGTGGGAACAGAAACACATATTTGGCTCCTACTTCAGTTTTAAGTCTTTTCTGGTAAAACAAGACACAAAAAAAAAGTAAACCCAGAATGCACAGAAAAGACAAAAACAAAACACAGAAAAACAATTCCCCAAAAATATACAAATTAAGGATGTGCAGACTGAGTTTGATGGCTTCCCCCCCCAACCCCCCCCATTGTAAACACTGATGTTGCAGAAGGTTCTGGCTAGTTCTAGCGAATACCTTGGTGGGCCCTGCCGGCAGTCAGCACGCTTGGATTCGGACCAGATGGCAAAACCAGAAGTAACACATTCGACAGCTTTGTCTTCAGTGTCTTAAGGGACTTTTGCACATTTTGATATTATGATAAGTTTTGAGAAACCCAGCTCTGAGAAGAGAATCAACCAGGATCACCTGGCAAGAGTCAGACACAGAACCAAATACAGAGCCTACAAAGTAACCGATGTGCTTAAGCGTGGGGTTTGTAGGTTTGTTTTTACAAGCACCAGTAGGCATTGCTGCCCGAGAACACCTGAAATCCCGACTCCAAGAACAAGACAGAATGAAAGGAAACAAAAAAGCCCCCAACCAACACCACCTGATTGCCCTTTCCGGTGAGTTAGCAGTTACAAGAACACACAGCTGAAGTCAGAGACCAAATCTCTCCATGAGGAAAAGGCTCCAACACTGGACCAACCAACTGTTGAGAACAGTAAAAAAAAAAAAAGCGAACATCTCCAAAGGATTAGAGTCTCTCTATGTTTCAGAAACTCCCATTCGCTTCTCACTGTAAGTTGTGGAAACACATCCAAAACTCTTGGGTATTCCACGCATGGACAAGAACGAGGAGAAAGGGAGCCAAGATTGTAAAACAGAGTTTGGCACAAAACTCCCCAAGTAGATGCATGTGTATTTCTCTCACAAAAGGCACACGTTTGGTTTCCTATCAATAAGGGGAAAGATGGGATGTCATACCCTGTTACACATACAAGATTATTAACAACTTCACAAAAAGGCATTTGACTATGCTGTATCTTCCTCATAGTTGCTTACGACATGTTAACCCCACAAACCTCTCCAGAACATGGCAGATTTGTCCTCAGCATAGACTCCTTTGTCCCTTTGTACAAACTGGAGCACAGGGAAACATCTTTTTGTGTAGCAATTGTTTTTTTCCACATGTACACAGCAGGAACAGTATAAATTAGGGAGGTTAAAGATATTGCAATATTAGTTCTTTTTCTCCAAGTAATTTGAGGGCACCCAGCCTTTGAATGGCTTCACACCATTCATGATCTGGCAGTACCACCAGCCATTTGGGTTCCTTTCAAGGACCTCCATGCAGACACCTTCCTGAAACCCTGCAGTCTCCTCATCCCCTTCATAGTCTGCAATGGAAACATAGATGTCCTTGAGATTGTTGTGGATGAACTGGGATTTCTCAATGGGCTTTGGCCTGACTGTGGATACAGGAATCCCATTCCTCTGGGTGGGGAGGTTGGAGGTGGTCTCCGAGCCCTCTGTACCTGACCGCTCAGGCTGCTTTCCCTTCACGTCACCAGGCTGCGACCGTGCGTTGCTGAAGGAGGAATTCCGACGGACGGTCCTAAGATGATCTGTAGTTGTTAAAGACTCATTTCTGCGCAAGGAGCACGACAGGTTGTTATCCTTTGGTGGTGGAGACACAAACACCGACTGCGGCCTGACAGCAAGTTGCCTCACACCATTCCTCATTTTGACTGGCCCTGATGTTTTTGAAAAACCACCAGGTGGTTTGCTTGGGATGGGCGGCGTTGCACGTTTGCTCTGGTTGATGGTGTTCAAAGCCTGAACCCTCTTCTCTATCTTCTCTAAACTGTTTGACTTGTTTTCATTTTTCCTGTTCCTGGCAAATGAGGCATCAGTCTCTGCTGATGTGGTTTCTCGCTGGTTATCAGGGAGAGCCAAATAATGGGAAGGAGCCCAGCCTTCCATGTCTCCATATTTCAGGTACCACCACCCACTGGCTTGCTTTTCCAGCACTTCCACTTCTACTCCTGCTGGGAAGCAAATTTCAGAATCCTGTACCTTTTGGTATGAGTCAGTGGTCACATAGAAACATCTGGAGTCATTTTCTTGCTCCGTTTTGGCTGGATGACTAGAGCAGAAAATGCCACGGGAAGGAGCTGTAATGAGATCAGCTGAGCTCCTCCTCACAGGATCATCTTGGTTGTCAGAAGCTGCGTGTGGGGGGCTCTCGGACTCTTCACTTCTTGAACCTTTAAGTCCACCTCTGAGTTGCCCAGTTGGCCTCAGCTGACGCCTTAAAGTGCTAATATCCATCTTTTCTTGGCTCTGAGAATCTGCCTTGTTCAGGAAGGGTTTGGGCCTAACAATTGGCTTTGCTCTAATGGAAGGACTCTGCCCAGGCTCTTTCTTCATGCCTGTTCTTGGCATGCTACGTAAGCCAACATCTGAAGCTGACCTTGGTTTGGTCTCCTCACTCCTGGAATAGTGACATTTTCCAAGATCGGGCTGGATGTTTTTGTCCATCTTGAGCTTCACGAGTGATGACTTAGGAGAGTTGGAACATGGAGAATTCCTTTGGATCAAGGAGAGAGAGGAGCTCTTTTGAGAATCTGAGTCTCCACTAGATTCCTTATTGGACAAAGTTTCTTCCACGTAACGTCTGAATCCCTCATTCTCATAGATGGTCTCTTCTTCATGAGCCACATCTTCTGAAGACTCTCCTACCTTGAACTTTGATTTCTGAAGCGATGACACAGGAGAGGGCTTGAGGGGCTGAAACAGTCGTTTTTCAGGAGTGCCCTCTTCACGATGACTTTCACCCACTTCACACTCTGAGTCAAAGCCAAAGGCAGGCACATCATACTCAGGTTCTTCATATTTGAGCTTGTGGGGAGAGTCTTGGTTATCTCCTGAAGAAACTGTTCCGGCAGTTGTTCCTTCTTCAGAGTCTTTCGGTTTACTGGGAGGTGCTGGGGGAGGAACTTTCGGGCGGGTTAAAGTACTGGTTCTTCTGTTTAAATTTGGCTTCTTTCTCTTATCAATGTAAGATGCTGGAGCCCATCCTTCCTTCTCTCCAATCTGCACATACCACCAGCCACCAGAATTCTTTTCTATAACCTAGGAGATGACAAGGAACATGTTACTTAGACAAAAATCTCAACTAATTGCTTTTCACTCCTTCCCTTTCAATCCAGTCCCCTGCAATAGCCAAATACTACAATTTTTCCAGCTGCACTGTTAAGACTTACCTCTGCTTTTTGTCCTCCACGAAAGCTTATGCCATCAGAGATACAGGACTGGAACTCTGCAATGGTGTAGTATTCCACTTCCACGGAGGGTGGCTCTGGTGGTTTGGGCAACTGAAAACCCTATGGCAAAGAAGTAGTTTTCTTCAATTAAACCAAAGGAACAGTGGGCTGAACAGCAGTATGAAAAAACATTTGCCTTTATTCAGTAAAGCTCTTCCTTCTTCCTGTGCTACTTCCTAATGATAACTTCCCCAGCTCTCCAGAATAGAAGCTGATGTATTGAGATGGGCCACAAGAGAGAAGCCTTTCAAAATACACACTGTTCGTGCTGCCTTCACCAGCTATTAAAACTGTGATAATCTTTAACTGAACAGTAAAACATTTCACTGATAGGCCATAAAGCGTGAGCTGCCATTCCAGTCACAACAGTCCATTTACTCTCAGATTTTGTTCAGAAAGACTCAGTTCTGGATGGCTTGCCACAACTGCAGAAAATTGCATTGCAACAGGCCCCTAACAGATCCTGCCTATCATCAACTATACTACCTTAAAATCTAATCCTAATGAATTATTGCTCTTAATCTGCTGCTGGATTTTTAAACAATCGGAAATATTGAGTAATCTGAGATAATGAGTATCTGTTATAGCAAGAAGCAAGGATAATATCACAGACCCTTATGAAAAGCTTTGCTCAGCTAGAGTGAGAAAGAAAGGACTTTACTATAGGATCAGAAGATGCCAGTTCCTCCCCATGCCACATTCAGAATCTCTGTTCAATCCCAACACAACCTGCATTTAAAGTGTATAGAGGCTCCATGAGAAGCAGGACACTGCTATTTACAGCCATTCTGGCAGCATACCAGACTCCTCTAAAAGCTAAGTGCCTTTACATTAAGCTGTCACATTTTAGAGTTTGTTACAATTATTTTTTAAGGTGATAAATGGGAAAAGAGTCCTTTCAAGGGTTTCAGTATTGAAAGCTTTTCAGATTAGCACTTTGGTCATCTACAGAACGACTAGATAACGGTAAAGCTTCCCAGCTTCTGCACTTCACTGCTTATGGTTCTAACACAAGACCTATAGTACATCAGCATCTCCTGAACACAGGTCAGACCTGCCAGAGACCGACGCAGGACAGCTAAAGACACAAAATGATCCTAAGCCATTAACGGGAGAAAGGCAAACTGCATACTGTGTTTTATTCACACGCTCCTCCATCTCCAAGATTTCCTCAGTGCAACTAACGATCCACGTTTCATCACGCACAGCATGTGGCATTTCACAGAGAATGCATCGCTGCACCTTAGGAACCATGTCTAACATTGTTATAATTGGATGTTTCTACACTATAAATGCTGAAATACAGCAGAAGTGCAGCATAATAAAATGCCTTCAGATAATAGGACGGTTTGGATTAAATGAAGGTAATTGGAAACAGCAGACTTGTTCAGGGTTTCACATATATTATCATTGTTATTTTTAGCATGGGATTAAGTGTAGTAGTCTTGCCAAAACAAATTCTAATTGAAAATAATGCAGAGAAATAGGAAAAAAATGCCAATGTGCTGCTATTCATCTAGTTTGTTAAGAGGCATCTCAGATGACACAGAAGAATTACAAGTCTCACGCTGCTCATGAAAGGTACAGCAAAGATCAAACACTATGTATTGCCTAGTTCTAAATAAGTTATTAGCATGAGTTTTGTGCAAATAGATTACTGAGTAGTTCCCATCTGAAGATGACAGTACCTAAATTGGTACCAACTTCCAGAATTCTAGCTTTGAGGATCAACAGTCATAGGAGGTCTCATTCCTGTAGTACATATCCTTCCATAAGATCCCAAGTCACGTTAAAATGTACACAAGAGCGAAGCTTAGCCACCTCAAAGATGGCAGCAATGGAAGGAGTGGAGATGTTCCCAGTTGTTAAAGACAAGAGAAGGTCAAAAGATCTGGTCTGGACTAAAGATACCCAGAAGAACTTTAAACCTTCTCAGTCTGCCAAATGGGCTTAGGATGTTCTCCCTTCAGTTCAATATCTGGTTAGTTGGGTCAGTATTTTGAAAAACATAAAACCCCAATTAACGTTAGGATGTCCAGAGGCCTGCTCAAGACTTAAACAATAAAATGAAGAGGCATGTAAATAAAGGATCTCTCAGATACCCCCCACACCTTGTACAGCTGTAGGAAGCCTTATAAAGCACCTGCACACCCACCCCACTGCTAACACACCATAAACCAATACAAACCAGACTGGATTCTCTTCGTGGGGGCGGCCTCGTTCTTAGATTTGGAGAACCTGTGCAGGAAAGGGAGAGGGGAGAGTTAACTTTGTACGTACTGCTAAACACATTCTTCAGCAGCTCTCTGCTGTTACACAGTTTGAGAATATTAGAAGTCAGTATTTGCAATATTTAAGGCATCTCTATGAAACAAGATAGGAAACTATGAGGGTATATTAGAAATACCAAGGTAGCTTAGCTATTCATCTCAGCTAAGCCAGCAAATTTAAGAGGAAATCACTGCCAGAAAGTAGTGGATTGTATTTTCTGTTGGAACTGACCAGCTCCATTGGAGATTGGCCAGCAGAGAATTGGCCTAGTATCTACTTTTCCCCCCAGCAGTAAAAGTAATCCACTAAATTAATAACACTCACACTGTCCTCTATCATAGTATCTTGCCATTCCTTGCACAGAGCAGAGTTAGCATCTGCATTTTGTAGATGAAGCAGTAAAAACACCATAGCAACTTGCCCCCAAGAAAAGAGCAGAACACATGCAAGAGAAGACATAGGTGGTCTCCTTGATTTTAACACACCATCACATCATCTGCATTACTGGGGGTGGGGAGCACATTTTAGAGCGTACAGAAGGAAGAAAAATATCTTATTTGGGAAGAAAAAAAGAAAAGGAAAAGCATATGGCTAAAATATCAGCCCTCATATAAAGGGAAGTTAAATTTTATAACCACTAATGAAGGACCATGTCTTGGAGTCCCTGCAGATCTACAGACAATGCAAAGATCTGTTCATGTGGACTCAGTTATAAGTCCAGGACACATGGGACCTTAGCTGATAGGAAATGTCAGCCCTGAAAGGTAAAAAAACCCAAGCATTCATTGCAAGCTAGTGGAAATCCAGACTATTTTACTGCCTTACTTATTTGAGCTCTTTGTGGTGCTATCCTTGCTATGGCTGGGGATCCCTGGGCCAGTTTGGAAGCCTGCTTGTCTGGGGCCATCATGGCATTGCCATTAGAGTCATTGCACAGGATGGGCAGGCTGATTTCCTTTTTGGTGATATGGGTTTCTGCAGTCTCATTTTCTGCTTGAGTTTCCTTGTCAGTGGACGATTTCTTGTTCAGCAGGTTACTGATCTCCATGATGTTTCCTATGATTTCCACTGGCCCAGTTAAGTTCTTTTTTCTAGATGGAAGATCATCTTTAGCCTTCTTCAGATATGAAGCTGGGGCCCAGCCCTCTTTGCCTAGATACCTGCAGATACAAAAGGAAACATCATCACATCAAACATAGCCTTCTCACGTATTTCAGGTATAATAGTTAAGGCAAAAGTAATGGATGATAACATAAAACAAAATTTGCAGTTCTCAGATAAGCTTTTGTGGTCTCTATTCATTACCTATTGATTAGATACCTCAAAGTCAGCTGAGCTAGCAGTGAACTGTGAACTGCTGTTTAAAGCCACTTATCCTAAGGAAGGAGTCTCTCTGGACAAAAAATACAGTTACTCACAAGGTAAAGGGCTTCGCCGGTTTGTTTTACGCCACACTTAGACAGTACTATACAAACTCAGCATTTTCCCATACAGCAAAGAGGCAAATCAGCAAGTAAAATATTTTAATAGTTTTAATACTTCCTAGTGGCAGCTCAAAGTGGAAAAGGGCTAAAATAAGGGTGTACAGAGCCCCTGTGTCTGCAGTTTATAAGGCCCTTGTGCAAACCTCCCCTCTTGCAATTACAATAACGAACACCACCCCTCCTCCCACAATTCCCAGTCCTATACAATCAACTTATGTACCCAGACAATTATGGAGAATACTGGACTCAAACCACTGCAGCTTCCTCTAGCACGACAAGGTTGAGAAACAATTTGACTAAGGAAAAATGGCTTTGATGAAGACTCATTTTCCTGAACAACCTAGGGGCTATTTGAAGAAATAAACTGGGAAATCTGAACAGACACCTGAATCCAGTATGTGTTCCCGGAGCACCAGCCTGAGCCGCTCATGCTATACTTCAGACTGAAGTCATTCTACCACAACTGGGCTTTTGGGAAGATGGTTTTTCTAACTCCTGCCATTCCTAACACCTCAGCAGGGACTTCAGATTACAATCAGACTCCAGGGAGGACCACGTGCATGAACTCTGCTTTCCCTAATGAAACCCTAACTTGCTACAGAGTGAGTCACTGAAACCCTTTTCTCTTTAATCTCTCAAGATACCCAAAGCAGGCGCTTGAGCTCTAAGTGGGAAAGCAGACACTATTAAAATCCTGGTGCTCAGGAAATACAAAGGTTAAAAGAGTAGGACTCTAAGGCTCGTTAATGAAAATGGAGACTCATTAGACAGCAGAGGAAGGAGCTGGGGAGGAAGGGGAAATATCAGCAAATCGTTCCCCAGCAGATGAATAACTTTGTTACGCCAACACTTGGATTCTGAGATTTGCAGTGAGATTTCTGCACCAGGGTACACCCTGGGGTCATTCACAACATCTAGACACAAGAGTGGCACTGGGACTTTATGGGGAGAAGAGGAAAACGCAGTGTAGCCTTGCTTGCCTTGGCTTCTTCATTACTCTTCCCGTACAAGAGGAAATACAGTTGCTGTACTTCTAGCAGTGACCACAAGGACCTCTCTGTCCAAAATCTTGCCTTTTCCTCCCCTCCCATCTAGGTCAGGCAGGACATTACAGATGCCGCTTCTCCGTATATACCTGCCTTCTGTCACACACAAAGATATAGGATCTCCCCTGCTCAGAGCTTAGTGACATGTTTGTCCCAGGATTCTGGTATCAAAGGAAAGCATCCCAACAGCTCCGAGCTTTGTTTGCTAGCATGGAGACTAAAAAGTAGCAAAACAGTAATGGCTTGATTTGACTTCCAACAGGCTCACAGCATCCAGCCATTGATACTATGTCAAGATGCCATTTGGATTTATGCACACCTGTCCCCTTTGACGATTTTCTGGTAGCCCCAAACCAAGTCCGAAAACATAAAGGCCTCAATATGTGCCACATCCCCTGTTGTGGCAAGGCACCTCTCTGCCATTTTCAAGTTCTGAAGACTTTTGGCTTCATCCCCTTTTGCAGCAGATGGCCCTTTTGCAGAGCTACTGACCAGTGCTTTCTACTGCCTGTACGTCAGGGTAGTTTTTTAAAGGATGTTTGTAACTTTACATGATCTGGAGATGTAAAGGTTTTCATCTGTGAGAAAGCCACACTGGCCAATGCACTGAGCATTCCAGTTCCAAAGATTACTTTCAACAGTGCTTGATTGTGCAAAGTCAGCAAAGAAAAAACAGTTTACATCCATCTTAGTTTGTGGGAGACTTAACATGTTTAAGATCAGAAAGGCAGCCACAGGCAGGTTCTGTACTAGCTCGTTAGTTCTCCTGCCAACTGTACGTATTTGGATCAGCCCATATAACCCTGCTGCTCCAGACACCTCTGATCTCACATAGTTTCTCCCAATGAATAGTAGCAGCAATAGCTGGACAGTCAATAACTCTGGGCAACATACCCTCAGTAGAGAGGCTGTTGCTGGTTATTTCTTCCTGTGAGTTACTAAATTCAACCTGAAGTTAATGCTGAGCAGTAGCTGCCAGCAGCTGCCAGTTTATTTGTGCAACTTCACAAATAAAAGCTACTTATGTAAGTCAAACAGGCTTACGTTTTTCACCTTAGTCCTTGAACTCGGCAGTATCAAAGCCCTTTGCAAACATCACCTTAGAAGAC
>KZ512317.1:0-20930 GCA_002844005.1 Limosa lapponica baueri
CCCAAGAGAAGTCTCCAGAGGGAATGACTCAGAGGCAGTAAGTCAATGAAAGAGAACTTCAGGCTTTGTCAAGAGGCTTGCTATCAGCTGGTGGTGGTGGACAGGTCTCTGGGTATCCCCAATGACTGTGTTCACTCTTTCCCAACACATCCTCCCACAGGGAGCAGCGCAACAGGATGGCTGCCGGTGTCCAACCCTCCATCTCCCTCCCCTACAGCCCTGCCTGCAGCGAGGTGTTGGGGCACCTGGCAGATTCACCACTCCCATCACTAGCATGAAAACAAACATAGAAGAGAAATAGTTTAAAATTACCACTAATACACCATTAGTGACAAGCTTTTCAGGAGGGACTGGACTGAAAGAGAGGGGAAAAAAAATATACAGTCAGAGTATGACCTAAATACATCCTTAAAATAACACCAAGGAATAACAGTTTCCTTAAAGGTCGCCTTGTCCAGCATAGTCTCAAATATGTCACTGATACTTAATTTTGGGAGACATCTGAAATGTGGCTTCCTTATTTTTTTAAAGATAATGGTAAAAAATTATAGTAATAAGCACAGTGGCTGCCAGTTCTTATAATCCTTCTCTCTCTCCCAGCAAATAATGGGATGAATTAACATCCAGGATGATTCTTGGTAGATAAGGAACACAGTGGTTTAGCCAATATGCAACTGACTTGATAAACACCAGCTGTTTCTGTGATGCTGAGCATTTTAAACTATATTATATTAAATGCTAGCATGTATTTAAGTGCTTGCTTTTGCAAAGTACAGTTCTTCAGTCCTGTATGGGTTTTACTCACATGCTCTCCGATGCAAACTCAACCTCCAGCAACTCTTGTGTCTGTAAAAGATTAATTCATTATAAGTATTTGAATTCTTTTCTTTCTCACTATCTGTGGTTGACAATGATTATTCCGGCTCCTGAAACAGCCCTTAAAATCAAATTTCCCTCCTGCCCTAGGGTATGCTCAGATGAGTAAAAGCAATCAAGTTAGAGTGATTTTGGAAAGTATCTCCCTCCTTCACTAATCATCAGTCCCCAGGCTCAACGCATTTGTCAGTTTGGTGGTGAGGCAGAGTAAAATGGTTACGTAGGCAATCCTCAGTCCTAAGCCTGCAAGAACTGTTGGCCTGAAACTGTTTAAAGCCTAGTTTTTTTCTGGGTAATATTATCAGAATACTGGTACTGTTGGACAGCAGAAGGACCTCTCAATTCTTCTAATCAAAATGACTCCTATGTTGCAGCAATACAATGACCAGTCGCCAGACAAGTTAACATAGGCTGCCTGCTGATATCACCATAGAGCTGAATAAAGATACATAGCCTACAGGAAAAGTCAGTGAAACAGCATGTCTATAAAAGTATCTAAATTGGACATCCAGATCCCATGCTGAAGTCATCATGTATGTGTTCAGGCACAATGAAGTAATGAGCTAATTACAGTAATTGGCCACCAATGGGTTTTAGCACCTCAGCTTGGATCTTTGTGTTACATTCAGTTATACGCAAAAGAATTGCAGGGCATAGGAGCAGTTTTTAAGTGAATACTCCAACATCTGTGCCAGAATATGCCCAGACTCACAAGTGCTGGTCCCAGGAAAAGAAATTCTAACAGAGAAACTTTGTACAACAGTGATGAAGTCGTTTATCTCCAAGAAAACCTATTTGAGCAACAGAGTCGAGGGGGGGAAAAAGAAAGGGGGAAATTCTGGTGTCAGAAAAACCCTGCTAAGAGGTTTGAGGAGCTAGTAAAAACCTTCAGAATTATGTCCAAGGTAGGGAGGTAAACCTTTTCCACTTTGCTGAACAGGGTTTGGAAGGTTTTTTACAGGATACATGAAGTGCAAACCAACAGGAAGTAGCACACACACCCCCATACCCTCCCCCACAGCACACACTCACACCTACAATTGTTTTACAAGAAGTTATTTAGGAGATAATACCAAAAATGTATTTCCTTCCTGTGGCCAAGGCAGTTTTATTCCTCACCTTTGGATTTAGCTGAAAAGTCAAGCGAACAGTTTCTCCAAGCTGGATTTTAGCAACATCAAAGAGGACAGTGAAGAGGAGGTCATCTTTAGTGACTGCATTTTCATCGTAGACTTTCAACTCAAGAATATTCTGTGAACAGAGGCACAGGCTGAGGAACATCTTTATTTTGAGACCTGACAGAGGCACAAGATGATGTGCTCAGCATGTTTAGGAAGAGAGAGAAAGGAAGGGGAGAAGTGTGAGAGTATGCACAACTTTTTCATCCACACAGAGCTAAAGAAAGATATTCTGAACCTAAAGTAATTCAGTTCGTTGCTGATTTTCCCCTGCAGAGTAATTTAAATTACAAAGGCTAGTAGAATCACTGAATATATAGCTCCCATATTGAAAAACATGTTTGACCTCTAATGCAGTTTGAGGTCATCACTTTTCCCTGAATTGTAGGAAACCATCTAGTGGTCGGGACTTTATTGCTATTGGTGAAAAAAAATAAACCCTTGGATTTATTATTAAAATATTAAGGTGTTTAATATAAAATATAAGGTGTTTAAAATAAAATATTAATGTATTATTAAAATACATTAAGGAAGCACCATGTAACTACTGTATGGTTGCATAATTTTATATGGTTGCATAATCATATCCTGTAAATTATTAAATAAATCATATGGAGATAATTGCTATGGAATCTACAGAAACTGATACGTTTTTGTTAAATTGGTGACAAAATGCTGAGAAAGCAGCAGAACAAAGGCCTATTTCAATCGAATTATATCCTACACCTCTCAATCTCCTCTTCCTTCCTCCCTCTGCACAAATCTCCTCCTCTCCCTCCTCTGCCACCTGCCTTTTTAGATGGACAGGAGGGTTGACAGCCCCTGCTGTGCCTGGTTGGTAGCCGCACATCGGCTGGCTCAGGTGTGCCTCCCAGAGTGCTGAGCAAATGAACATTAACGGCTGTTTTCTCAGTGGGGAAATAGTTCAGGCCTCTCTCCATATATTCAGCAGCTCATTTTCATGTCAGTCGCAGGGACCTCCTATCCCAGAGATTCTGACTTATCCATCAGATTTAACTGAAACTTGCTAAGAGGTTCAATGCTTATTAAAGACACACGTGGTCTCACACACAAACACATGCACAAATAAAAGTGAGCACATGAGCTTTGTTGCCTTAAACATTCATAACAAATGACAGGATGGTCCATAACTAAATCTGATAAGTGATTGAATATACAAATATACTGAAAGGAAGATGATCCACAATCCAAATATTTAGTTTTTGTCATCTGTCATTCCTGTAAGAAACCAGCAAGTGGGAAATGGCAAGCTGTAGAGAACTCGAGTCTGCAGTTTGCTGTCAGAAGACAGAAAGGCTGCTGCCCTATATGTAAACGCATCACATTGTGCTGCAGACAGAAAATCAATTCTGTTTGGGGCTGACAGGGTCAGCGGTGGGTTCTTGCCCACCACACTTGCTAAAAGAGCCATACCAACAAGAGGTAGAGAGAAGCAGCCACAGCAACTTGGTTTACAGGCCAGCCATAAATAGCTTCTTATTATGGATTATAGATTATCCTTTTAGGATTATGGAAGGTGATGGAGGGGATATGCTTAAAAGCAATAGTTTGCAGTTTGTAGAAGACAGACTTACACTGAAGAGTAGATAAATTTTCTTAGCTATGATACTGCAGCAGACCATCCTTACTTGGCTAAAATGGCTGACATTTTCTTAGTGACCAACTGATTTGAAGTCCCTCAGTTATTCCCGGCTAGCCAGGAGGGGCATGCACAGGGTGCTGGCTGGCTAAGGGAGCTCTCTGGCTCCACTCTGGGATGCTGTGTGGGAGATCACCATTTCTATCTGCTCCTGACAGAGGATATGAGGGCAGCATCACTGGAGTGGCCCTCCTGCAGCCAGGGGAGTGCTGCCCACAGCACCAGCCCGGGAAGCCCTTCCTCACCGACTGTGCGTTGTCAGACATTCATCAAAACCTTTCAGCAAACACTCCTGTTCCTGATGGGAACCAGCCTGACGTACCCAAACAAGTTTTTCTCTTCCACGGTGACAGTGGATTACATTATTTTACCAAGCTCTGGCTCCCATGATTTAGGATGATGAATACCTCAATGATGCACAAGACAGGTGAGAAGAAAATAACCAGGCCAGCAGACTCTGGCTCTGCTCAGAGGGTAATGAGCAAAGCAATTGCAGCATATGCAGAGAAACCTGTGAGAGCCCAGACAGTAATGAGGCAGCAGCGACAGACATGCCACAGCGCTTTGGTTGTCCCAGATCCCCAGGACACATTTTGAGCAGCCCACACTGGAGCCACAGTGACCACTTAAAATTATTTGGGCTAATGCCACGTGTCTTGTTGCCTGCTGCAAACTTAACTGCAAAGTAAACGTAAGATGTTCCCAAATACTACTCCATGAAGGACTAGTTCGAGCAGCTTCCTGTGGCCAAGACATTTTTTTCAGCTGTTATGTGTGGTATTGCAGTTTTGAAAGACCTGTCAGCCATGAACCGTTTGCAAGGAGCAGGTGTCCTGGTGCAAGAGTTACAAACCCGTGGGTGTTTGTTCCCATGCTGCAATGTTTGGCCCTTGTCTCTGTGGAAGGAAGCCAGAAAACTTGTATCATGGGCAATTTGTGCAGACAAAGGCAAGAGGGATCGTTCACTGGAGACCCTGTGGTGTAGCAACATTTTGAGCTATTCTGAATGCTCTTTTGGAGGAGTTTATTGATGCTTAAGAGAGACCTGCTGATTTGGCACTTGGCAGAAGTGCTCTTATCCTGCTCTTGTCCTCCTCTCTCTTGTCTAGGAGCAAGGTTGCAGGCTGTAAAGCAGAGTTTGATTGCCCCAGGTGTGAAGTAAGCTTGGCTTACTTGGTCTATCACGATCTTTGTGGACTACTAGACTCTGATGTTGATGCCGTCTTTTGGAGGGAGTGGATAGTGGGACTAGCAAATCTTCTTAAGCTCTAGTGTTTATCATCATGGTAAAAGCTCAGCTGGCCTTCTTTTGCAAACTTTAACTGTTGTTTTGCAATATTTTTTTTTAATTGCCAGTCATTCCAAAGGAATAGTAAAAAAGTACAACACTGTGATGCTTCCACTACTTAGCTCATGCATGTCTTTATACTGTTTAATTTACTCTGAAATTCTCACCTTTACTCTTGAAAATCAGTGATTTAAAAAAAAAATAAGAAAAAGTGAAAATTGATAGAACATTATATAAATAGGTGTGAAATATCTTCGCTATCCTTTATGTGTCAGAAAATAAAATTTGATTTTGCTGCTGCATGCTACTCCACAACCCCTTACCCATATCCCTGTAGTCTCTCACATATTTATTTTTATGGTATCCTACATATTGATCACACAATGAGGTCTTTGCCCCAAAAGAAAAACAAATGCATGCTGCATCTTACTTTTACTTGGCTCTGGATCCTGAAGCAAAATGTTTCATTCCACACCGGATCTTTGCAGTTCTTGATGGTTTTGGTCCGGACAGTCTCAGGGGAAGCAGTGGGCAAGGACAGGCTTACGTAGCAATCAGTTTGACTAACTGTATTTGAAAAGATACAGTGTAACTAACAAATTACTATAAATATATTAGAGCATAGCCTTATAGCACTGTACAGACAGCAAGCTGCAAAAAGGAGATACTGTTTGTGACTTTTCTTAGCAGTCTATATTCAATAGCACTCACTACTATTTATTCCATCCTGCAGGTGGGAGCTCTGGTCATTGATGGAGATTCAAAGAAGCTACTACAATAAAAACAACTGCTAAGGAAAAAAATATGCAGAGCTAGTTTTACTTAACTAAACGATTATTGGTACATCCTCTATTTGTTGCAAATCAGCAGATTTTTGTGATGGAAAAGAAAATGTTTTACATTTTAAGAAAACTTTTTTTAAAGGGTAAGATACTTATTTAACTCTTTGAGCATTTAGATAAGAGTCTAACTTCGTCCTTTGCTCTTGAGAGGGGACCAGAAGAGCTGAAGAGGGTCTGGGTACAAAGGATCTTCCCCCTCTGGTCTGCTGCCCCCACGTATCTATAGCCCAGTCCATGTAATGAGCTGACTGTCTCACCCAACGTGCGATCACATCCCTTCACCACCAACAAATATGCAAAAATAGCAATGCACTTCTGTCTTACTGATTTAAACTCTGAGCCTTGATAGTGAAGAAACCTCTCATTTGTTAGACAGGTGTTACCTTAATGTAGGTTTGAGCACATGTGCAAGTTATGTGCAAATATGGCATTAAACATACATAATACACAGGAGCTGCTTTGCGGTGGGCTCTCAGGAACCACCCCCAGCCCCAAGCTGGGGCAAACAGCCTCCCGACTGGGGAAGCAGCGCTATGCCAAGCACTGCCACAGGGTGTTGACAAGTTATTCCTTGGGGATTGACAGAGTTTTCAGGTGAGGAACAGGTTGCATACTTGTACGTCTGTGCAGTTAACTTTCCTCTTGTATGCTCATCTGATGTATGTGGAGTATTTGGTGGTTAGGATTCTCTCTGGTACTGCTAAGAAGATGATGTGGTTTTCAGCAGGGAGCAGTGCTGGGCATTTGCTCCTAGGTGCATGAAAGAGATGATGTTTCAGGAACTTGTAGTAACCAACTGAGACCCTGAAAGGACAGTGAAGAGTGGTGGGACTCACTCTATCTACACTATCATTCACCCTTTTCAGCCCTTCTATTTGGAGCAAATCTGATGTCCTTCAGTCCTGTACACTCTTTGCACTTATTTTTAGACAACAGACATTTCCTTTGCCTGCTGTGCAACTATAGATATCTCTAATGTCTCCAGCTCTAAGAACTTGTCTTGTAATCACAGTAACAGGCCAGATTTGGGTGTAACAACAGACAGTTTGGTACTGTGGGATACACACTGAGAGGCAGCATGACCAGGTGGATAACCTGCTGGACAAGGTCTCATGACATGTTGGCTCCAGTCCCAGCTCTGGTCCCGGCTGCTCAGTCACTCTGGACAATTGCTTCCATTTAAATTTATCTTGCTTCTTTATCTACAGTTCCCCCTCAATAAAACAGTGATAATGATCCTTTTCTCTTTCGTAATCTGCTTTGACACCCCCTGATTAAAAGCATTATACAAAAAAATAACTATTATATTTCCACATAACCCACAAGAAGAGAGTGCCTTATCAGTAATTATGTTATTCTTTCTCTACCAGTCTCTTGATTCTCATTCCACGCTTTCTTTAAACTTGTGGTGTAACCCATGTGGCAATGAATAGGTGTTGCTTAAAGTAATTTGTGTAATCAGATTATGTATGATTTATCTTTCAAGTCTTCTGATACTGTCTGAACATGAAACATCTTCCAGTTTTTCAGCATGCATTTGATAGTTTCCCCATTACTGTCCATAACAGGGAAGAAATTACTTTAATATCACAAGTGCAGATGTCTGTAATTCTTGTAAGTAGTAATAGGATATTTTTAGATCTATTACTGCAATTTTAAAATGCAGAATATGTGCAATGTAGCTGTAGGTAACAATGCATTGGTAAAGGAGATGAAAAAATAATTTCTCTAGCTCTCTTCCCTGGCAATATTTTCTACTATTCTTCCATTGATTTTTAATATTTGAAAAAAGATAACATTAACTTTGCATAGTTACTTCTTCAGATGGTGCCAGAGAAGCAGGTAAGAGTGAGAATATCTCTTTTCTTCAGCAACTGCATCTGTCAGTTACAGACAACTGATATTTGTGTGTTTTAGAGGATTTGTTCATTTATGGTCTGGAATATCACTTTGTTGTACATAGTAGCTATGAATCCTCATTTAGAAGACAGGCCTTTGATTTTCAGAGTATCAAAGAAGCTCTAAACTTATGACTTATAGTCTTCTATCTACATAGAGCTGTAGTGGGATCTCTGTTCCGTCCTTCATCTTCTCTGAACACAATAGATCTACGGCCAACTTGAGAAGTTAGTTCAGTCTTTAGCAAGGCTGTTCACTCTTAATAAGAGCAAAACCAAAGTCCCACAACCTGATGATCCACACGCAACATCAGGTCAGTTAGCAACCAGCAAGGTCTCAGTCTCGACATAGCACAAGACAAGAATGCAGGTAGACACAAAGATATTTGCATCTGAAAACAGGCAATTTCAGCCAGGTCACTGCATGAAGAATAACAATTTATGCACCAGAACTGTAATGTTGCAGGACTTATCTGATAACTTATATATACAAAATAGATTTAGATAAATTTTGGACCAGATCCCAAATACACAACGTTCAAATGTTCATGCAAAGAGATGTCAGTGCAGGTGATGAGATTTAGCACTGAGATCTCTTTGCATACACTCCCAGCCCTGGACAGGAACAAACGGATGCTCAGTGTCTTCCATGTTGCAGTTCTCTTCCACTCTTTTCCTCCCTCCACCATAAAAGGCTGTAACTGTTACCAGCCACTAAAATTAAACATGTCCAGATTGAAGATGATTGCCTTAGACAGCTTGGCATATGAGAAAGAGCTGAAAGAATTGAGTTTGCTAATTCAACAACAACTGTCAAAGACCGTCAAATAACATGGTAATAGTCAGTTCTGTAATGTCCAAATAATTGATACAAAGAGGACAATGATCTGTTGCTCTGTGTGACCAGAAGGTAATAAACAAGGACAAATGTTAGAAAAACTGTCCCAGCTCTAAGAGAGTTAGGTCTAGTGAGAGAGATTTTATAAATTTTCCAGGTAACTCATTTCAGAGGGTATCAGTACCCAGATAAGTATCAAAGACTGACAGACAAGGTAAACTTGATCCTGCTTCGGGAGGAGAGAACCAGCCCAGATGAACCTGCAAGGTGTCGTATGGAATTGCTGCCATGTGATGCCCATGTTTATGCTGGCAGGCAATAAACAGGATAATCATGTCACGTCAATTATATTGCATGGAAACCAATTAACCGGTCTCCCTGCCAGCTTTGACTGTCAGGGGAGGAAGTGACAGGGCATCCCTATACTGTACACCAGCTCAAGACATCAATTCCCAGATATCTGTGCACTGTCTCCAAAACAACTACAAACCTCCTTCTTTGACACATAAAAAGTAAGACTGTAAGTTCATCGGAAAAGTTGACACCTTTCCTTTCCAAACACATACAGTGTCAAAACAAAAAAGCCTAAATCCATATCTAGAGCCTCCATGTACCATCCCAATATAATCGTCAAAAGGAAACAATACAAAAGCAACACAATGTAATGTAGAGCAGCCCACGGACAGCCGCGCTACAACATCTCACATCCACCCCAACTTCTCCATGAAGCTACAGGGGATAAATTATATTACCCAAGTGGCATTTTGGGTACGTGTAGCTGTTCTTGCAAGATTTGTACATGCTAACAAAGGCACAGATGTCATTAAATCACCCTTACATATGCTCTCTTTTGGCAAAGTGGAACTAGAAATCACGTATTTCCATAGGTACACCCATTTTCAGACCTTTCATGAGCATTGCTACTATCTCACTGTTCCTACTCTGTCAGCCAGTAGGAACCAAAAAGCTGTATATTTTTGGCCAAGAGGCCAGGCTTCCTTTGTTCTATATCAGAACCTCTTGCAGTGATATGTGGTACAATCCCAAATTTATCGCTGGAAAAGATTTTTTATAAAGTTCTTTTGTTTCCATTTTTAAATAAACTAACCAAAAATTAAGTCTTGGCCAGACATCAACACTGTTAATGCAGACACAGCGTGTAGTTAGAACTGCTGGGCATCTGAAGAAATCATTAGAGGGAAACATCAAGGAAATAAGACTTGGAGACAAGCAGCAAGAGGAACACAGAAGTGCCTTGGGTTTCAAAGGAAATAGGAGTGGGAACAAAATCAATACCTGAAGCAGCTGAACCAACAAATCAGCAATAACAAATTATCTTTCTTCAGAAGGTGCTGCAGCACCAGCAGTGCACTGCAGCAGTAGTTCTGATTTGCATTTTTCAATTGAGACTCAGTGTTTTGAAACCAAAACTTTGCTACTGAATAAATAAACTTTACAGCAGGGACATTTCTCCTAGATGCCTTTTCTTTCAAGTAATATTTGGTACTGAATGGGAAGCTACCAAAAAGCCATAGCTCAATATAATAGCAAGGACAAGGTCAGCTGACTGGCATGAGGTGTTCTCCCTTTCACTGTGTTTAATGTATCTGAAAACCAGAAAATGTTTGCAAATCTGATGAATGAAGTTAAAAATATCCCAAAGAGATCATCTAGTCCAACTCCCCTCCTAAAGCAGGATTGCCCAGAGCACATTACTCAGGACTGGATCAAGGCGGGTGTTGAAAATCTCCAGAGTAGGGGACTCCACGACCTCTCTTGGCAGCCTGTTCCAGTGCTCTGTCACCCTCATCGTAAAGAAGTTTTTCCTCATATTTGAGTGGAACTTCCTATGTTCCAGCTTATGCCCGTTGCCCCTCATCCTATCACTGGAAACCACTGAAAAGAGTCCATCTCCATCATCCTTCAACCCACCCTTTAGGAACTTGTAAACATAGATGAGGTCTCCCCTCAGCCTTCTCTTCTTGAGGCTAAAGAGCC
Source organism: Limosa lapponica baueri (assembly GCA_002844005.1). Classification (NCBI taxonomy): domain Eukaryota; kingdom Metazoa; phylum Chordata; class Aves; order Charadriiformes; family Scolopacidae; genus Limosa; species Limosa lapponica. The sequence goes on from KZ512317.1 coordinate 10,579, forward strand.
CCAGCTCTTTGAGCCTTTCCTTGTAAGGGAGGTGCTCTAATCCATTAATCATCCTAGTTAAGGGTAATTTGGTAAGAAAGATTCCATAACATACAGGGACAACTCACTAGAAGCAGGAGTGTTTATACCACAACATAAATGGGTCTTCATGTGCCTGAGAATTAAGCCCAAAGTCTGTAAATGTCAGTCACCATTTTGTGAATTGAATTTTGGACCTACAGGGCGCAATGCACAGGTGAAGATTACAGTTTTATTGTTTTGGTTTATTTGTTAAGGAAAGAATTCATTCAGCCTGGATTAAAAGCTTACATTGCAGCAATGGCTCATCCTGACATAAATATTATGACTTGGATGCGTTGACAACATGCACTTCGCTTTTGGCAGCCAAGTCTCCACATTTTATATGGCTTTTCTGCAAAGATGTCACCATCAGTTTCTTTCACATAAAAGTAAGCCACAGATAAACACACAGCCTCCAGACTGTCTTTTATCACAAGGCTACCACTAATCCTATTTTCACAGTGAAATTAAATGAGCTCATTTTCTGGCTGGAGTCCTTCAGGGCTCCCAACTGATCTAGAAGCCTATGGCAACTTTCCTGCTAGTCAGAATGAATGAAAGCATTAAAAATAGTTATATCTGACCTAAAAGGACCGTTTATACCCAACACCCCTTTTGTCTAGTTTTCATTCTTGAACTGAAAGGGAAGTCTATAAAAAAGAGTAGTCAAGATTGGTCCTGAACAAGAAGGAAAAGATGGACACCTTTGCCAGGCAGATATTTAAACAGATTGCCCATTTCATAGCAGAATACAATGCAAGCACCATCACCAACATTTGTGAATGAATCTTACTGTTACCGTCCACTGGTTACTACTGCAGCACTACTTTATTGGCTCCTTTATTGCTGAGGATACAGTCATAAAAGTGCCTGGGGAGAAGCCATAGTCTGACACGGACACTCTCCTGCGTCTTTTCAGCAATCCAGACTATCACAGCCATGTTAAATTTAACCTCCCTACTTTACATTGGCCTCCCACATAACAGCAAATCACACATGGGTTCTTGGTCCTTATCTACAAGGTAAACAATGTCCTCAGTTCAGCAAAAAAGTTTGCCTGAAGCTCCTCTCTGGAGACCATCGCTGATAAAGGTCCTCAAGCCCTGTGAATCTCGCCTGTGGGCAAGGCTTTCCCTGGCACTGCTCTGAGTCTTCAGAAGAAACCTCCACAGGGACCAAGACATACCACAGGCCTTACCACGCTGTGCTTTTAGCATGCAGCTCACCTCAGCAGCACTCATCTAGACACGTGTGAAAGAGCACAAAGAGAGCACAGATGCATAAAACAAAACAGATCTCTGCTCAGAGGGTATGGGAAAGAATGAATCACTGATTACAGATATCAGTCACACTGCTTAATGCATAACTGGATGAACTGCAGATATTGCTGTCTTGATGAAACCAGAACAGCCAGGACAGAACTGGAACAGATTCTGCAGGTTCTTTAACAGTGTATAAGAAAATCTATTGGGAATCAATGAACAAAAATGCACTTAAATGTATTTTCCACAATAAAATACCAAAGATGAGAAGTTGTACCTTCTTCTCCTCATCAAAGGAATACCTCAAAAATCCTGAAGCAAGTCCTGAAATAAATAAATGTCTGTATCAATCTTCATATTCTTAATTAACTTCTTTGAATGTCCCACATAACCACTAATCGCCCTGTAAACATGGATCTGCTGATATTCAATTTGTGGTTACTGCTCAGTGTCAGGCAAAGTATACTTTGATCTTAAACTCAGTACATCATTGTGCAATAGTAAGCAGGATATAGAGTAAAAGAAGGTCCTTATCAAGGATGATCAAAAACTCCAAGGTGCAATAACTTTTAAGAAGATGTGGGAGACTGTAAGCATGGGAAAAAGCAATGCTCAGCTTGGTTTCGTAAGTGGTGAGAAGTTGTTACACAGCTCAGCCCAAAGAAATTTGTAAATATAGAAAACCTATTCAGAAATCAAAGCACATACTTCATCATCATTATCTGTTGACAACTGCTGAAGTTGCTTACATACATTTGAAAGAAACTGCATGGTAGCCTTGTGCTGTGTTAGTTATTAGCACAGCACTTCATGAAATGCGTCTCAGCTCTTGCAGAAACATCCATCCAGGTCGGTTGGAATTTTCCAAGTGCAAACTAGAAACTCGCATCCTGAGCAGAGTCTGCCACTACCTTTGAACCCTGCAAGCCAAATGGCAGAGAAGGAGTGAAGAGACATGAATTGCTGCATGGACCTGTGTCCTCTCAAAGCACTGTGTGGTTCTACATTGCTGCTACCATCACCTACTCATTCCAGCCTCTCTTCTCCACCTGAGCTTCTTCCTTGTTCATTTCCATTGCCTCTGCCCTTGTCAGACCTGTTTTAAAACAGGTTTTGACATTTTAAAACATTATAAAACACTTTATTTCAACCTCTTGTTAAAGAGGATAATGAATTCTACTAGGAACGTGTAGTACCATCGTAAAAGGCTTTAAAGACCACCCTTGTTCAGCGAAGGACAACAGCTGCAGCGTCACCCATGCTGCTATGGTATTAGAGCACAGCAGCTGCTCTCACCTTTGCCTTTGAGACAGAGATGAGCCTAACATTTATCTAAGGTTGTTTACTCCTTTTGTCAGTCCTTCAGCCAGCAATCAATTACTTCTCCTAATGCCCCTATTTGGCTCCTAATGCCCTTGCTGCATTCCTTGCTTTAGACAATTAAGGTTTTGAGGAAACTAATCTTCTCCAAGGTTACACCAAGAGTCTGGAGGAAATCATGAGGGAACATCACACATAATACCTTTAACCACCAGAACAAATTTCTGTTCTTGCAAACAAAAGCACACAGAAGCCAGCATGGCATATGTACCTACATACATACCTAGCAGTAGAGATTCAAATATTTCCATAGTTCTAAGGATGTGCCCTGACCAAGATCCCTAAACAAATAACATATTAATGAGCTCCTTGATTATACATAACGTCTTTTTTTGTGGCATCTTATGATACTGTGGAGGCACAGCACAGGCTTTTCATCTCCACACTTTTTACTATGTATACCACACAACACAATTGCATACAATACGATGTACCCTACACTCTATACAATATACTCCACCATGGAATTTCTGTCAACAATACATTAAAGACTTGAGAAAGGACAAAGCCTTGAAATAATCTCTTAGACTAGAGAGCAGAAAACAGGCGATCTGAGGGGAACTAGGGTTTTGCATGTGTTTAGATGGTAGCAATAGACTGAGGACGAGTGGGAGCAGAGTTGGGTAACATGAGTGGATAAAACCAAACAGAAGATTGAATGGAAAAGAGAAGGAGTTGTTAAGAACTGCAACCGTGAAGCTGATTCACATTATATTCATTGAGAATATCCATTAATTTGTTGTTCATATTATTAACTGTGGTTATGACTTTATTATTATAAACACCAGACCAGACCAGGGCTCCATTTTGACAGGTACCTTAGTAGTTATGCAATTAGCTCTTGATCTTGATCTCACTCGCTTACAATTACAGTAAGGAAAGCCCTGCTTCAGGATATGACATCACAGGGAGGAGCTTCTGGTCATTAAGAGTTGCTTTTATACCTGTTTGTTTCAGTTTCTTAACCAGTGAGGAAATCCTTGTTTACAGGTCTTGTTGCAACTTGGCAGCTTCCAGATAACTACTGCTCCGTCCTTGTGCAGATTCCTACTGCCGAGTATTTGTCCGGGGCTGCTTTTAGGTTTTCTCTCCTTAAATGCAAGCATAGCCTGTCTGAGCAGCCAGCGGCATCAGGAACTTAGATGAGATACCTCACAAAGACACCAGTGCTCTTTTTCAAAGGACCAAGTGCCAGAATTTCTCTCATCCATGGCAAAACTCAGCGCCCACATCCATTTTGACAGTGAAGTCATTTCACCCTCAAAGCAGATATGCCGTTAGCACTGGCCAGCCCCGGCGGCTGCCTGCTGGTGCTGCCCACGCTGCCTGCTGGTGCTGCCCACACTGCCTACCTGCCCCACGCTGCCTGCCTGCCCCACGCTGCCTGCTGGTGCTGCCCATACTGCCTGCTGGAGCTGCCCACACTGCCTGCTGGTGCTGCCCATGCTGCCTGCTTGCCCCATGCTGCCTGCTGGAGCTGCCCACACTGCCTGCCTGCCCCACGCTGCCTGCTGGTGCTCCCCACACTGCCTGCCTGCCCTCCCTGTTGCCACCCCCTCACATCAGGGCTACAGTCAGGGGAACGGGTACGAAGAAGTCTATGCGGCTCATTGAAGACGTCTTCAATCAGTCCTTTCTGCACCCAGCAGTTTCCTTTGGAGAGCACGGCAACAAAAGGGAGTTTACTATCGTGATGGTGTTACGTAGGATTTAGGTGATGTAAGGAAAAACTTTAGTAATACCACCTTCCAAATTTTAAATCAATCAGGAGTGTAGTATTGGGAGTTTGCTATGAAGTTACATAGCAACAGATTTAACAAGACCCAGAATTAAGCCCTAAGGCTTTACCTAATGAGCTAATGAGCCTTGGCATATTAAAAAAAAAAAAAAAAGAAAAAGAAAAAAGTTAGCTATAGAAGATCCCAGGAAAAGTTTTCTGGAGCTCTGGACTTTGCTAAATGCAAAGTAGGGGAAGCCAATATTTTCAAATACATTTTTTGTCTCCTGGAGAGAATATTTCTGTGCAATACATGTATGTAGAAAAAGTTACTTTATATCTTACGGGTAGCCCATGAAACAAACAGGTTTTTCTCCCATAGGTGTCAAAACTTGCAGTGTAGAAGATATTTATTTCCCCTCCTGGAAGACCTGTGAACCCTGCCACTGAGAAAAGAGCTGCGCTAAACCAGCTTTGCCAGCTGTGCGAGGCAGCCTGTGCCCTGCTGTGACTGCAGTGGCAGCCTCTGGAAACAGCCGGTGCCGGGTGTGCTCCGACGGGACCCTGCACAGCGAGGCAGGTCTGGGCAGCCACACTGAAAAGATCTGGTCTGGGGAATTTACACAGCGTGGGTCTAGTTCTTGTTATAATCAATACACGGAGGGTGAAAGGTAGTGGTAGCCACCAGAAAAGACTCTCCGGAAAGAAACTCTTCCATGGTTAAACAGTGGAAACCCAGAGCCCTGTATAAAGGTGGCTTCAAGGGGCCTTCAAAGGCTTCTATGAAGAAATAGGTGGGAGGGGACTTGAAGATGAAAGCTATGCCCTCTTCCAGTGATCTCAGCTGGTGGGCCAGCCCTTGGAAAACAAGAGTTTTGCAACAACCAACCCCCTCCCACATGAGGGAAGCCTTCTGAAAGTCAATCTCCGCTACTTTGGCTGGCAGGGGAAATAAGGGATGATCATGGAAAGTCGCTGGATGGCAGAACAAATTCAAAGCCATTCAGCAGTGAAGGCAAAACTGATTTTTGCCACTACAAGGGTGAGGCATTGAGATTGCAGCAAAGGTTTTTGTGACATGGAAACCAGAGGCTGGACAAAGACTGTTGTTGATGCGTAGAATTTATCATGGATGCATTTATGAAGGTTTGTGACAGCCACAAAGTTTTTGCAGTTTTAAAGCAAGAGACAGCTGCAGTCATGCAGCAGTTAATGGTAAGTTTTCTGCCATTTTTGGAATAAATAGAAGGGGGCAGTTGTCTTTGTTTAAGAGCTAACCCTAACTAATATGCAGAAAAGGCCTCGTCAGGCCAGGCAGAAAAGGACTAGCTTTTCTCAAGTAGGCATTTCTGCTGCCCATGCAAGGCAAAGAGGAGAAAACAGAAATGCCCATAAACAATTAGCAACACAAGTATATAGACCTCCCTAGAGAATAACATCCTGAAATGGCCTGGTGTTTTCCTATGACACTGAGAGTATCTGGGTTCCTGTCCAGTGCAAAGTGAGATGAAAGGTATCAAAACAAAATCCTTTAGTGGCCTCCAAGTGCCAAGCATTTTGGGCATGGCAATTAAAAGCAAAGACTACTTTTGACTCACAGCCAGATCTCTGAGCCACAGACCTCATGAACCACAGGTCTCTTGGGAGAGTGGGGAAGGTAAAAACACGCTTCGGTGCTTGTCCTGCCCAAAAGCATTTGTCATAGGCCAGTTCTGGGAACGTATTGGTGATCCAGATGAAACTTTGGACTAATCTGGTATCGCTATTCTTACAAATTTTGACAGGGAGAATTTAGCCAAACTCAAACATGCCCAGAAATTGCAACAGCTGTGTCTTGGGAGCGATAGGAACTACTCAGATTGCAGCTGCCTGATAACCTACATAACGCAGTAGCAAATCCTTCCGATTCATGAGTAAGCCTTATTCCTATCAGATTTCAACACACATTACTAGCCTAATTTTTGTTATTATGATCACACCATGTACAAATACAACCTTCTGTCTTACACAAAGGGAAAAGTTCAGGAGCTTGTGATTATAGATGATTGCCACAGCTATCCTATAATAAGAAAAACCGAAGTCCTATATTACACGGCATATGCAAGATCTAAGAAGGCCTGGACACTGTGGGTTGTGTGTAGCAGTCCCTCCACACAAAGAGGACACTTTAGCTGCTAAGTGCCACAGCTGAAGAAAAACATCTTTGACAGGCAGTCTTCCAAAACCCAGAGCTTGGTCTAATTAGACTGTGACTCCAACAAAGCACCCATGGCTCTTGCACTTTGAATTATTTCTGTGACATCTTTCAGCTCTCTGTCCTCATCTCTGTCTCTCTTAACAACTTTAAATTGTACAGAAATAGTGATAAAACAAATAAATGTGGGTGGGAAATATTATCTTTTCCTAAAATACATTTTTGAGCCAAACATATTTCAAATGTTTAAAAAATTTGAATAAACACATGGATTACATGACTAATACATTCCCACAAAAAGTATTAAAAAAAAAATCCTTTTTGAGCAAAAACTAATCCCGCAAAAGTAAATGCCTACAGAAATATGGATATGTAGCCCTAACTAGTTATCTTTACTTTCTTCTTAACTCGTTGCTACATTCAAGTGACTCTATTCATGCACAATGAAATGCATAGTTTAGGATTCCCCAATTTGCTTTCAAAGTCTCCACTTACCTCACTGACCATAAATGCACTTCAGCCTAAACCACTCTGAGCTTGGTATAGACTACAAAGTGAACTCTGCTGTACATGCCAATACCCCTCTCTTCCATGACAGAGTTTTTTTAGCGGGTGCCTTTGGATGTCTTCCTCTGAGGACTTCTCTCATTGTCTAGGTGTTAAAACCTCTGCACAATATTTTTGTCAAGAATGGAAGGGCTGCCCTGTAAAGGTTCCTACTACACTCTCACACTTGTTTTCTAATTCAATGTAATGCTTTTTAACACAGTCTCATTTCTTGTGGTGTGTATCACACCACATGGCATGGCTCCACTAACAAAACTAAGTGTTCTGAGAGACCATACAGGTATGGTGCAGATAAAATCTCACCGGCTCTCTGCTGTGCCACAGGTAACTTGCTCCTTGTTCTCAGACAGAAAATAAAATTTGGTGCTCTGTTGCACAATAGAGAAAGGCAACCGGGATGGGGAATGGACAAGGATGCTCCTCTCAGCCCTGGCACCTACCACTGCTTCTTCTGGCTCTTGCCAGCAAAGACCTTCCTCCACATCTGGCTTTGGAAGCAAATCTCCAGTGATATAACTCCATACCTGCAATCAGGCAGCCAAACATCTGCTCAAAATGAAGATACAGGATAAAGACTAATAAAAGATGAAGAGCTAAGATAAATAGCTATGGATTTCTGGAAGTTCTTTGGTCCTTAAGAATGTAAAGGCTGTCATTTCCAATCATTATAAAATACTGAGAAAGAAATAAACATCCCTGATTTTAAGGCCAGAGGCAGATATTTGGTTATCAACTCTGTAGGTGGTTATCTTGATGCTATTGCTCTCAGGGCAACTTAGGTATTGCCTTGGACTGGTATAATTTATGCCAGAAAACAGCTCAGCTGAGATTAAAATGACAGAGAGGGAACTCAGCCATCCTTTCATTCTTCTCTGAAGATGTGCCGTTTTCAAGAAAAGGCAATATTCCTGTACTAGGCTTAACAGCAGAAAAGCAAGATTGAATAGTAATCTCTATGGAGGCAAATATTTTTGCTGAGTTCACTTGGTCTTATTTAATATGCAAAGGTTCATATTCACTTCCTGTCTGTTGTGTTCCTGCCTTGTTCTTTCTCTCTGAGGCAGATATTTGAGTTGACCTTCAGTTCGCTTTCTGCTACTTGAGTAACTGCTGAGATTTTTCTCTCTTGACTTCGACTTCCACCCATTCCACCAAGTCCTCAGAAACATTTCAATGGTACTGGTTTTGCCTTGAAAGTCTGGTGTTTCAAATACATTTCAGTAAACATTTGACAGAAAAAAAAAAAAGTTGTTTGGCAATAAGATATATAATGCTCCTCTCTATATATATTTATTTATTTATTTTTAAAAGAAATAGAAGTTCAGAGGTGCCTGCATGTACTCCTGCTGCCTGCAAAATCAGACAGGTACAGAAGATGATACCAAAGCTCCCATGTTACCCCACAGGCTCTGGCAGCCACTCGATGTCATTGCTGGCATTTTTGTCAGGAAGCAGAAATGCAGCCTGCATCTCTGTGCACCAAAAACTGCAACTGATAATTAACAGCTGAATTTGTTCAGCAAAACTCCTCTGAAGCCTGTTAGCAGTTAAGAAACTTTACAGCACACCACAGTAGACCTGTGATATATCCACTAATAGTAACATTCTATAAACAGAAACATTGTTTATACAAAACTGTATTCTAAGAATAGTCCAAATTCAAATATGCATCAATATTTGAAACCATGGTGACACTTCATACACAGATACAAGTTACAGTGCTTGCTTATACCCTCTGCTTTCAGAACTGAGCTACCGGGAACTGCAAGGAAAGACTGTGATACTCACACAGATCTGCCTTTCTCAGATTTCTCATTCTTATAATTTTCACAGAGAGTGAGCAGCATGGGCATTCTTCAGTCTGCAGAAAAAAATGACAAAGTTATTACCCAGATGAATATTAAGTTGTTCACGCTTCATAAAACATACCCTAAGTGTGTGTTGCAATTTTCAAAGCTGTGCAGAAAAATTGGAATATGAACTACTTGCACTGCTTTGGAAGTTAAAATCATGTCTATGTAGAGTTAAAAAAGAGGCAGAAAAAGAGGAAATATTATTCTGTGTATGTACATTATTAATGGAAGAAATAACATTAGAATAGAATAGAATAGAATAGAATAGAATAGAATAGAATAGAATAGAATAGAATCATGATGCTGTAGGCTTCAGTGTCTTAGCTATGCTCAAAATCATCATGACCACAAAGGAAAATTAAACTGGTCGGTGAGTGAGGCACCACTAGCACAAATGCAGCAGCACCTACATGAAAGAAAACAGCTTAGCAAGAGATGTTAATGAAACTTCCCCACCCAAACCAGATGCTGGATATTTGTAGAAAGGATCATTAGCTGAAACATCAAGCACAGGAGGCAAGATAAATAACTAGGCAGAACCCAAACAAATTATTCATTCTTGCAGATTTTAGTATCTGAAACTTTAGCTATTGCTTCACTAATCCCCCTCCACTCACTGCTAGCAAAATTACTCCATTAAATCCTTTTAGGGGGATTATGCCACTTCTCTTCTTCCAGTTAGGAATTGACCCAACTGAGAAGTTGGATACAGACTCCTCTATCACTCTTGCATTATGATAAGCTGACCTTGGTCTGTATTTTATGTCTCACTCCAAAACAGAAGGGCGTGTTTTAATGTCATCTGTTTGGATTCAGGTTCTGGATGGAATTATTCTCCTGCCCCCTCATCACCAAGAAGCCTCTACATTTACTCTGTCTCATTAGGCCGTTTCAGTGGTAAAGGGCAAGGGGAAGAGCAGAGATGACAGTACCGTTCCTTGCTTTGTACGTGTACTTTGCACACATAGACCATTGCCAGACTCTGTTCATTACTCTCGCCTCCTTTCGAAAGGATGAACCAGTAGATTCTTAGTGTTTCTTTAAACAGTTTGGTTAGACATTCACGCTTTTCATTTGTTAAGCCATGGGGACCCCACATTTGAGGTCTCCAAGCATCAATGCACACTAAAGTTAACACACATCCATGTTATGGAGAGAAGCTCTGTAACCTCCATTTTACAACAGGAGAAGCAGGGCATAGAATGATTAAATAACTTGCTCATAGTCAAACAGCAGGTTAATTTCAGAGCTGAGAAGAGAACAGAGTATGTTGACTCCCTGGGGTCCAACAGGCAGTTTTAGTGCTTCCTCCACAAGGC